>RDEW01000078.1:74822-166973 GCA_011109175.1 Dicyema japonicum
ACATGGACGCGATTGCCCCTCAGTACTTGTCTGATCATGAGATAAATTAATTTCATAACCGATTTCTCTCAAAAACCTGCAAACACATTCACTCATGAACCGGAGATTTTCAGTTTTTTCATCAATGAAAATAAGGTGATTCATACTAAAACAAACCTCCTCATAAATGAGGGGCTCTTATTCGAAATTGGGAATTGATAAGTCTGCTCAACGGTTCGAGGCAGAACACAAAGAGGAACGGCGAAATACTATTTCATTGCAAATTCCCTTTTATAGTAACCTCACTAGTATTTATATTTGTTATAGTGCACATACATCCACCTGTTTATGATCACTATCATCATCTGAACATATGTTGGATGGAATATCATTCTTGCTTTTGTAATTGATTATTCAGCTGTACGCTTTAGGAATTAAGATAACTGTAACTCCATGCTTAGGAGTATTAAGTGCTCTAGTCGATATTATAGAATTTTATGAAATGATAGACTTGTTGGACCACGAAAATGATACAAAAAAACAGCATCCTCCGAGTTCTTGCAAGAATTCAGCCGTCATTGGACCAACGGCTCCCGATGATTCGGTCGCAACAGGAGTAAATCGGTAGCGATCTCCGAGGCAAGAATATTTCTTGATTTTTAGGTTTTCCGCAGTCGAAGCAGCTGCTCCAGGTGTCTGAACAGATTTAAAAATGTTCGTGCTTGAGAACGTGTCTATGCAAGTTGCGTCCCAGACCAAAGATCTTCCAGACGTGAAGGGAAAAGGGTCATCCTGTCAGGTTTCTTCCCATCTCCTCGATCAAGACCCACTGGTTCAAGCTGTGCTGGGAAGCCTGAAGCCTTCAGAGCTCTGACGATCACATCATTCAGAGCAGCATGACGTGGTCCCCTTCCGGCGCTTTTTCTACAGGACAGCGGTGCAATCCTATCGCATCGACTGTTTTCCTGCATCGGCATCGGTGCTCCTGGCAAACGTCTAGTCCCAGCCTTTGTCCGATTCCAATCCTCAAAGAATCGTCGTCCAAAAAGGTCCCGAGGTTTGGGCAAGGTATTGCACCAAGCCATGCTCCACTCCCTCTACTTGAAGCTGACACCAAACAAGCCAGACGATGTTGATTTGCTTCTTTTTTAAGGTCTTCCAAAATTTTGGAGCAGACAATGTCATCCCAATTTTTTTGCTTCGTTGTGTCTTCTGGGATTTTGAGTCCGTACCCGTTCCATTTCCGACAAGCTTCGTCAAATGACTCATTCCAGCGAAGTCCAATTGTGTTATGAAGGACTTGCCGTGTCAAATGGCTGCTGCTTGAGAGAGACGATAGGTAAGCTGGGTACGCAACCTCCAGCGCCGATCTCATTCCGACACCCCCAAATCCAGAGAGAAGCTTACATTGTTTCCAACCAAGTTCGTCGAAGCGGACGTTAATTAGTGACTCGACTGTTTGCTTGAGAGACTTGTCCTTTGAAAGTAGAATGTCATATTGTTCGTAGCAGGGTGAACATCGGAGTAGATATAAAAGCTTGGGTAGTCCGATGTTGTTTCTCATCAGGAAGAAAGATGTGTGAGAGTCGAGAATGATAATCTTTTCGCAAGCCGTGTTAATTCTTCATTTTTGGAAAGTAAATGGTTCTTGAGTTCTTCTTCGCTGAGTGGCATCCGAGGAAATATAATTTATCAACTGGCACAGTCGGGATCCCAGGAAGCAGTTCGTTAAAAGACTCCTTGATAGAGAGGAAGTCGGTGTATGGATATGAGACATTTATTAGCTTTGATTTGTTAACATTGATGTCCAAGCCCAAATGTTTTAAAGCGGGTAACGCTTTACGTAATGAATTGTATGTTTCTTTGAACGATCCTCCAATTGTGGCATCATTGAGGTATTCAGAGATTTAGCTGAGCATCAATTGAACTCACAACCTAAGGTTCCTTCTTCGGTTTATGAGCACGCACCTTAATGTCCAGGTGTTTCGAGAAATGGTTTGAAGCTAATAGAATTCTTCAAATCTTAGGAATAATATTATAGTTAATGGACAGATTGTATATATGCGTGAGGTAGCCAATTGCGTAGTGGCTTAGGTGTTTTAGGTGAATAGAAGATACTTTGTCAGGCCCGCACGCCCGTGAGCTCTTTAATCTGGTGATCACATCCAAGACTTGGTCATCTGTGAATAGTTCGTGTAAGGTTCCTTCTTCGGTTTATGGACACGCACCTTAATGTCCAGGTGTTTCGAGAATGGTTTGAAGCTAATTCCAGCGTAATGTTTCATAAGGGTGTTAGGATGTAGGTGGCATAAGTGTTCAGGAGAAGACTTTCCGGTTCCGTCTGCATCATCCAGCTCCGACTTGACTTGTTTAAGAGTTTTCCAGAAATGTCGGGATGTACTTTTCCTGTCGAGGTGGTTAACTAGATGCTGCCATCTCTTGTCCTTGTGTTCTTTTATGCTCTGACAGATCCTTTTATTCAGTTGTCTGAGGGCTGTCAAAGACTTCATGTCCAACAGATGGCATCTCTTCAGCCGGTCTCTTTGTTTTATAAGACTTATTGTATAAGAGCTGAGGGTAGGAATAAACTTCTTGTATGACGATATAGGAATAAAAATATGGTCAGCTTTCTGAATGGCAGCGCTGATAATTTCTGCGGCCTCATCAATAGAGCGTATTGGGAGGATAATCTCCGGCCAAGAATTTATCCACAAGGTTACTGAAACCAGACCAGTCAACCTTCGTATAATCCTTGAATCTTTTTGATTCCGCCGGCCGTCTCCTGTATCGTCGAAGACCTCTCAATTTTAGAAGGATTGGATTGTGGTCACTGGGAAGCCGTAAAAGACGTTCCAGGAAATGAGTCCAGCCAGAGAAGGTGAGCATAGTGTTAAGTCGGGGGATGTGCAGCTATCAGTCATCCTTAATGGGGTCCTCGTATGTGAGTTAGGGTTGTTCAGTATAATCAGGTCAGGAAGATAATTTGCAATGAGTTCTCCTCGGTTATCAGAGGATTGGGAAGTGAGCCAAACTGGATGTCGTGCATTAAGATCCCCACATAACAGTAGATTTTTCAATGTTGAAATGCGTGATAAATCAGGGGTGTAAGATGACGGACACGATCCTTGTGGAGGAATATATAATTAGCCAAATGGATCCAAAAGGACGGGAATAACTCGATTTTGACAGTAATCTGCTCCAAAGTCTTGTCGGAGCCAAGAAGCTCTGAGGTTCGTTGAGTTGTATCCATAAAAGGAATATCGTTCTTTATAATAGTAAGTAGTCCTCCTCCGCGTCCTCCCTGACGATCTTTACGGATCACTGTGTATCCGGGAAAAGAGGGTGTTGGTATGGAGGGAGATAGCTTGGACTCCTGTATTAAAGCGAGGTCAGCCTCATTTTCGCGGAGGAGTGCCCGGAGTTCAAAGATTTTCTTCCTGATCCCATTCGTATTCAGTTGTATAATTGTAAAACCTCTCCATGGACCAGGATTGGTTTCGACGTCCCCACATAAAAGAATCAAAAGTCTGGATAAATGGGGACACCAGACAGGGTCGAAGACACAGGGATGAAAGGACCACCAGACGGTGGGGAGAAGCTGTTGGCTCTTTTCGTTCCATTTTGGAATGGGTGACACCGTTTCTGGTGAGCCACATGACACCACGCTAACATTTCTCAAAAAACTTTGGATGGATGGCAGTTTTAAATATGATTTACTGGGGATAAATTAACTGATTATTTTTTCTAAAATTGATTTATTTTAATTTTTAGAACAGTGCTATTAAATATCAAAAAGTGAATTGCAATGTGGTAAAAAAATTTAATGTTGTGATATAATGTAATTTATTAACTTACAAATAATTAATACTTAATTAAGACAGCCATTTATCCAAGTGGACGTTGCATTGCATCTCACGCTTGCAACAGAACTCAACTGGAGAAGCCACCTGGTCTCACGTGCGTTAAAATTTAATAAAAATTAATAATTTTATTTAATTTAAAATTTCCTTTAATTTTTAATTAAATATACTACAATTTCTAATCATAATTAGGACATTTGCTGTGAGAATGCTTCAATTACTAGGTTAACAAAATACATTAATAATAGGAATATATGCATGTTTAATAAGCAGTAGATATACGATAAAGACTATTCAGACTTTTAAAATGTGGTATACTAATGTCCCAATGTGGGGTGCAATAGAAAACGACCGAGTTGTAATGTTATTTAGTGGAATAATAGAAGTTACATATAAAATCAATAATACTGTAATCACATTATATTTAATAAAAGATGAAATGTGTGAATTTAAATGAGTCAATTTTTTTTGTTGTAAAATGGAGTAGTGATTTTGAGCTTGTGTGGAAGAAAAATGAAATATATTTTACTATATTAATTGAACGTTTATCAAAAAATGTATACAGCTTTTTTTGGGGATTATCATACTCTCATAAACGTCGGTTCAGTGAAAAATCGAAAATTTCAACTAAAGGTTATTATAACTGCAGTGAAATAGTTCAAACTATTCCTCAATATGGTAATTTAAAAATAAAAAACATGAAAATGCAAATATCAAAAACAGATAATAGCATAATATTTACTGGAAACGGTAACTTATAAAAACCGATTTTTAGATCTCGAATGTGATTTTGCTAATTTTAAGCTAACAACAACACATTTGAATAATGAATTAAAGACAACTACAACTCGCAGTTATATAATAAACACAATAAACCATCATAGAAATAGTAATAGTGTGTTAAATTTAGAAAACCAATATATAATAGCTGTTTGTGTAATTGGTGGAGTTGTTGTAATATTTGCTGTGGCTTACATAATAAGATATAAAAGAAGACGTTATTATCCATTACAGATTGGCGTATTCAATTATTAATAGAATTCTATTATAATAATGACTTGACAATTATCTTATGTTAAGGCTCAACATTTTTGAAGTTGTAGTTTGTCAGATGTGGATGCGGTGATGTAGCTATGACAAAATAATCGTGTTAATCATTTCAAAATATGATATTTTTTTAATTTTCTTTAGTGTCCATTCACTAAGTGAGTGTTTATTCCTTATAATTATGAATTAGTCTTTCGCATAAATTATTGATGTTATAACGGCTCATTACATTCTTTTTCAAATTCGTATTATTTATTGGAATTTTTAATAAATTTGTTTAAGTGGATGATGTATTTGTAAAAATTTGCAGTTTTTCAGACACTTTACAGAGTCCTTTGAAAAATTGCAACACTCACAAAAAAGGCTGTATGAAATTTGACCGGGTTAACCGATTTGACAAGGAGATGAAGATCATTGTAGATCACATGAAATTCGAAACATAGTGTTTTAACATTTTCAAAATCCAAAACATGTGACTTTTCCACTGCTTGAATCAAAAAACAATTATTAATATCTGAAATCATTCACTGATTTCAAAAAAATACTTATTGACATTACACATCGTTAGATGATCAAACCTAAAACTAAATATACAGGACTTGTGCATAATGTGCCATTCGTGGAATAGTTTGAATGCAGGTATTATGTTATGTGTTCTTTAGAGACAGCTTCGGAAAAATGTCGACACTGTGGTCTTGACCTATTTTGATCTGAGATTCACTATCTTTTTGTCTGTTCGTTGTAAGATAATTGAAATCGATCTCCCTAATTTGAAGGTTTTTTTAGTGAAATAGGGTTAGCACTTTAATTCATCAATATTTAAAAGAACCATAGAGATTGTGTTTTTTGGCCGAAATTAATTGAATTCTCAATGAATTGCCATAATGGTTCCAGCTCCCATAGTCGAGGAATCAGAGAGTTTCATGCCACCATAGCTCTGGGGATCATCCGAGAAAAGTGGATCACATGAAGCCATTCTAGAAGAACAGAGGAAGAGCAGGGACATAAAAAAGGAAGTTTTATCTTCAATCATATCGTCACATGGCACCACGCTAGCGTTAGACGGTAACATGGTGGATAATCCACAAGGTCTCAAATGAGATTGAATTATTGAAATTTCATCAAATCCAATGGATGATGAATGCAAACCTTAAATCGATAGTAATATACTTCAAATGTAAATTTAGGAGCTTCATAAGCAGTAGATTCGCTTTTATCGTCTGTTTTAGGTATTTTTTAAAATATCAAATAACATACCTTATCTCAATTGTGGAGAAGTTGCTAAAGAAGCCGAAGTCGAAGTCAGAAACAAATGAATGCCTTTGAATTCAAACTCCACCTGACTAGGTCAAATGAATTGAAATAAATAGTTAATTTTCTAATTTTCAATTCATTTTCGAAAATTTGTGCAAAGTATTCCCTCAAAAAGAGAATATCGAAATGATAATTCACATTAGAGAGAATTATAAACAAAGATTATCTGAAAAAATTAAAGGGGAAATGACAGTAAAGTGAAACACCTACAATAATACTAAAAAAAGATATATTTTTTATTAATTTAATTAATTTGAAACTGACTGAACCGCAATGCTTCATAATTTTCTTTTTTGGATAATTGATTTTTTGTCGTCATACAGTGTGTCTACCGCGCTCGCGCAAATGTTGGACTGGAAAGGGGGTCCACGCACGTAGCATCCCATACCAGATATTTCCCCTCCTCGAATAGAAAATTGTGAATTCTTTGATCGTTTTCCAACTCCCCTGTCCAGGCCAACATGTTCAAGTATGGAGAAGTATCCAGCAGACTCTATGGCTGACAATTTCTGCTTGTCCTTATCATCGACTTACTCCTCCCTTATTACCTCCTACGTTACTCCTCCATGCTCTTTATAGCGGGAAACTGGATCTCAAAAGTGGGGGGAAAGCGGGACGAATCAAATTTCCTGGGCAGCCACGCTCGAGGAATCAGAAATCTGTCCGGGGAAGCCCTTATACATTTTTGCGAGTCAGTTGGACTACTCTTTTGTAACACGGCGTCGCTACATGCAGCACAACATAATACGACGTGTAGAGGGCAGAGGAGAGACTCCTGTGGAAATCGAGTCCATATATTTAACCAATTCGACTACATACTATTCCGGTAAACACAGAGGGGGTTATTCACGGATTCCTGTACGTACAGTGGCATAATGACTTCCAGTTATCACAGACTACTAGTGACACGTCTCATTCTAAAGGGACGCTTCTGAATCTCTGGAGCACTGACATCATGTACGCGGAGCAGGACCTTGGCCGTGGAGGCTCTATGTGCTTCCGACAACACTCGTATAAAGTACTGAGAGAAAATATCAAAACTGTTGTAAAATGTCGACAAAAATTTGTCACCCAAGCTGCTATGGAAGAATATTTCTATCAGAGTCAGCCAGGCTGCTGGGATGGTACTGGGAAATCGCTCAAGGAAGTTCAAGGGAACTTTTGACAAAGAAATAGAAGAACTGTCGAAAAACCAAAGGAAACTCAGATTCTTAATCCAGTCAGCAGACTCGACAAACAAACTGACTTTCTTAAAAGAGAACGAAACATAATCAACTACAAAATAAAAAAAAGAGTCAGGGAACTAGCCTGGCATACACTGGATAATTTGGCAAGAGACGCCGAATGGTACAAGCATGGTGCAAGAATGTTTGCTGCTGTCAAACAATTATCCCGCAATACTAAACCGGAAAGAATCACAATTTTTGATGATACAGAAAAAGTAATAATAAACGGCCAGGAATCAATGAATAAAATTGTCGCTTTCTACAAAAAACAACTAAATCTCAATGAGCACTAGGAATCGATCGAGGGAATTCCCATAGACTTGAATCAAGCATCACGCATTACGTAGTCCCTTCAGCCTTAAGTAAGCTCAAGAATGGCAGAGCCCCTGGCCTAGACAACGTGAATGCAGAATTATTGAAATACGCGCCAGACAGGGTAGATGAGTTAATCTGCACAGTTCTAAATAAAATATTCAAATGTCATAGTCCATTTGATGCGGGGAATGGAACTTTGATCCCAACTCAAAAACCTGGAAAGGAAAGAGGCAATCTAAACAGTCTACTCCCGATTACACTAGTGAATACAATAAGGAAAATACTCTCCCTTGTTGTGCTGGATCATATTTCAGGCCCTGTAAATGAGTTCCTGAACCCAAGTCAAATTGGATTCAGACCTGGATGGTCTACCGCAGACGTTGTATGGAGCCACAGTTGGATGTGTGCAATGTACCAGAAACACAAAGAAATCTCAATCTATAAAATTGACTTATCTCGTGCTTTTGACATTGTCAACCGCAAAAAGCTAATGCACGTAATGGAGACGAGGATGCATCACGTATGATCAGATTTTTACTCTCCAACTTATCGCTATCAGTGCGCGTGGGAAATTACAACTCAACAAGATTTATAACCGACACCGGTTACCGTTATCCCAGGACCTATTCATAATATACATGGAGGCAGCTCTAAGACTTCTCCAAAAAAAGAATTGTCTATCTAACGTGATGAAAGATATCTACGCCGATGATATTGATTTTGTCTGCCGGGATCAGGATACGCTGGAAACTATACTAAAAGTGATCCCTCAAGGGTTGGAGGACTGGTCCCTGTTAGTAAACCCAGACAAAATGAAATGAACTAGCATATCCCGTTGCACGACGAGAAACGAGGAAAAGTGGAGAACATGCGAGAAAGTTGGATCTCTCCTCGGAGGACGCTATTCACAGGAAAGTTCTGGCGTTTGTTTCTTTTAAAAAATCTGGATGGGACGAAAGTTTATAGGCACTCGCCTTCGAATTCGGTTGTACAACTCCTTTATCGAACAAATTCTACTTTATAACGCGGGAACCTTGGGCCTAACCACCAATGAACTGTAAAACCTCAACTTTTTCACAGAAAACAACTGCGACTTTTCCTGGGAGTCTACTGGCCAAACCGGATAACCAACAACGAGCTATATAGAATTACTCAAACAACGAAGATTGGGAATAAAGTTACTTCTGCGAAATGACAGCTCTTTGGACATATCCTAAGAGCTTTGGAAATGGCACCTGGCATATCTACTGAAAGAACTTTTGTTGGCTACAACATTAATAATGTTAACTGGGTTGATTTCGATTATTTTATACGGGTGAAACTGAGAAATGTCTGTGATCTATTGATCTTGGACTCCTCAGATATTGATTACTTGGATGACAAAATTAGGACTTTGACATTGTGTTATTTGTACGAATATGGAAATAAAAAATTCCGTATGCCGCATGGATGCTTATCAATGAGCTTAAAATAAGATTCCCTCCATCGAGAGAAAAAATCACTTGAAAGTAAACTGAAAAGATGTTGGAACATTCCCGACTCGGAAAAGCTAAAGGTTCAGATCAGCTTAGTGAAAAATGAATTAATGGAAATATCCAAACGAAAACAGGAAAATAAATGGAGAAAAGAATGCTCAAAGATCAATCACAAGAATGCAGACTTTTGGAAAGTATTCGCGAGATTGAAATCCTCTGATGATAATTGTGATGAAATACACCTAAAATCATCCAATGGTGGTTGTATTTCAAAGGGGGAAATCCAGGTTGTATTCAAAGGGGGAAATCCAGAAAAGCAACAGTTAGCAAAAATTCAAGAAGTAGATCCTGCTTCCATTATTCCATGTGAATTTCGAAGCAATAATCATCACTATGATAGGATGGTGTCAATGAAGGGTCCTATGTGTACTCCTATTTCCCCTGAAGAAGTAAAAAAAAGGTTCAATTTTGAGTCTCCTTCTCTTCAACTGTATAATGAGCGAGGTGCCAAAACCGGAACTCATCAATACCAAAATGATAATTTATGCAGACGACATTCTAATTTTGGATACTACTATGAATAAATCAATATCATGGAAAAGAACAGTAGCTCATATGTCGAAAATCGAAGATTGGTGCAGGAATAATGGATTGACATTATCAAGAGAAAAAAGTTATGTAACCTGGATAGCGAGAAATAGGATGAATCAATATGTTGATACAGGGAATGTTAAATTCTCGGAAAACCTGATATACCTTGGAGTATGCATTAACCTGCATTTAAAGATAAATTATTGAAATCTGATGAAAGATATTATTTTCATAACGATATTCGAATACAATGTCGGATCTACTTGAAGCATTCGTTTTCCAAAAAATCTATCTGATGAAATGTAAGTTACTAGAATTTCACGTTTTTGCTGCTATAATTTGTGATAGACGACGCACTGAGAAAATTCAAATCATAACAATTTATGCGTACCAATTTATGATGACTTACATGATTTCATGTAAAACACTAATATGTACAATAATCTACGTGAAATAGTAATTTATTGCAAAATATGATTATACGTATAAAATGTGCATATCAGGAAAAAGTATGCATTAAAGCTGTTAACATTAAAAACCGAATATGTCGTTAATGTTTAAATATGTCGTTATTCACCTGTTTGAAGCAAATTTTAATGCAATAAATTTGAACAATTGTTAAAAAATTGACTCCGATGGAATTATAGTTAGTAGTGGAAACATACCATCACCAATAATACTGTTAAAATGCATTAGGTGAAGTATATCAAATTATTTCTATAACCGTTAGATTTCTGAACAATAACAAAAAAACCTATTTGAGTTATTTTGATTTTATATTTAATAAAATTTAATTAAATAATTTAAATATTAATTTCATTTATTGACATAACGACGAAAACACAGATTGGCGTTCTTTTGGCATGTTGTCCGCTCTGATTCACTGGAAAAAAATCGTGTTTAAAATCATTTCCCGTCGGGCGCTTACACTTGCATCCTGCCTCTGGGTTACCACCTTGAATTTAAGAACTTGCATTCTCCGACAATCAGAGTTACAATCCAACCTTCCTTTATATTTGCAAACCTTAGACATGTACGGAGAACATTAACGTCTTATAGTTTTATTTAACAATAAATTATTATTCATTAACTATGGGGAAGAGCGGCTGCTGACATTACGCAGTAAGCGTTTCCGCGGACAACTGCAATCCAAATTCGTTGACTCAGCCAGACCGCTTCCCGCACGTCTTTTTTACAGTGGAGAAAGAATCCATAACAGTTTAGTCCCATACGATCGATTTCCCTCAGTGAACGGATAGTTAGCCCATCCGGTCTTTTCCCATCCCCGCGGTCAATCCCACGGGTTCCAGTACCGCCAGGAAGCCTGCAGCTTCAAGAGCACGCATGATAATGTTGTTCATAGCAGCATGGCGGGGTGATCTGCTCGCACTCCCTTTGCACGAGACCGGGTGCAGTCCTTTGGAATCGACGATACCTCCAAAACGACATTGGTTTTCGACGCAAACATCAACTCCCAGGCGTTGTGCGATCTCAATCCGAATACAGTCATCGTCCAAAAGGGTCCCAGAGAGGAACACGGGAGTGCATCCAGCCACGCTCCGCTCCCATTGTTGGCGGCGGATACGAGGCATTCAAGACGATGCTGGTTGGCCTCCGACTTTTGCACGTCGAAGATATTCTTGGAGTAGATATCATCCCAGTCACGTTGCCACGAAGGATTGTTCGGCATATCCAAACCAGTTTCACACCATTCGCGACGACCTTCGTCGAAGAGAATTTCTTAAGAAAGTCCGGTTGGAAAACGTAAGAAATCTGGACCAAAAGGCTTCACTTGACAGCGATGACACATATCCTAAAAAAGCAATCTCCAGCGCCGACCTGAGACCCGTTCCTCCGAGGCATGTAGGAAGCTTGCATTGATTCCAACTCGGCACGTCAAGTGGATGTTTAAAAGCAATTCAGCTGATTTTCTCAATGTCCTATCCAGTGACAGGAGGATGTCATGATGTTTGAAGCAGGGAGAACATCGGAGAGCATATAGGAGTTTGGGCAAGCCGATGCTATTCTTTAAGTTGAAAGAGTCGACCACGTTGATAAAATCACTCTCCGAGTATGTGATATTTATTAGCTCCGATTTCTTTATATTTATCTCAAGTCCGAGGTTTCGTAGTGCCGGCACGGCATGTGACAGAACGTCAGAACTTTTCTCCACGGCACTCCAATCGTGGCGTCATCAAGATACCAGAGGTTTAGTTGTATGTTGAAAGAGCGGCCAGAGCGAACAGAAGTGGACCAAGTGGGTTTCCTTGTTGGAGTACAGTCTCCGAACAGATAACCTTGTCTCCGAAAGCGAGTGAAGAATTGGTTCCGTGAGCGAGATAGACAATTGGAATAAGTTCTGGGGCTCTGTGGCTTGTGAATTGAAGGCATTGCAGATGTCCAGCTTTACCGCAATGTGTGGGTTTGTTCGTCTTTCTGTCCAAAAAAGACCTCACAGCATGCACTGCCGCCTCGCATCCGTTCTTACACCAACCCCCAGTTGGAGGGGGGATAATTCTTCAGATATTCTCGGACAATACTGCATGCGATTTTGGCTGTCAGTCTTCTGAAATAGTTTCTGGCCGCGATGGGGTGGACCCCACCTTCGGGTTTTTTGAAGGCCAGTAGATGTGCACTGAAAAAAAGCTCCCTTGCGTGGGGAGGAATATCTCCGTTCAAAATACGCATAACCAGTTTTGTAATTGATTTGATAAGGTTGCAGCTAGCTTCTGGAGTCAAAAATTATGGTATGCCCAACAAAAATTGGTGTAAATCTTTTATAAAATACTTTTACATATTATTTAACCAACAATAAAAAAGTTAATATTTAATAATCAACAACCTTCCTCGCCTGCCTGTTCGCCAGCCTCCTCAGGCAGGTTCGATTCTGGTTGCTGATTCAACTCCGAGAGCGCCTTGCCCAATTGAACCCTTTGCCCATATGGCATCTCCGGGCTCTACCTCCAATACTCCAGTGTCAAGCTCTCTAGGGTCCGCTTTAATACAGTGGACTGTAAATAGGCCTGGAGCTTCCTATCTACCCCCAACTGCTTCAAATAACCTTTGTGGTACTTTGTTGCAATTCCTTCCCATGTCATTACTATTGGAATAACGAGGACCTTGCAACCAAGCATCTGCCCCATCTCGTTTGCAAGCAAGTCATACTTCCTTTTTTTCTCCACCTCCACAGTCTGCAAACGGTCTTGAGACGTGATGCCAACCTCTATGATAAGGACTTGGCCAGACTCCTTATCGTGTACCACAATGTCCGGTTTATTGTGCTTGACTAGCACCGAGGTACGGATAACACTGTCTACCTTAATTTGGACCCTGGTGTTCTCTACTACAGATTGCACCTTATGAGTCCGCAACTTTCTGGTGTGGCGAATACCATACTTATTGCATAGTAGAAGATGAAGACTCCTTACTACCTCGTTGTGCCTCCACACATAGTCGTGGCAGAGCATGGATCCACATCGAGTGGCTAAATGATCAACCGACATGCTCCTTGACTTACAGTGGGGACATGTATTTGTTGATCGACCCCAAAAAATATTGCGGTCTTGCATATACGTGTACAACGCCTCCGATCGAGGTGAGTTGTCACCGTATTTTAGCCATATTGTCGACGACTTAAGGTCGACATGTGGGTTGTCCAATGCTCTGAAGAGGACCTTATGAAGGCTTTTTAAGTTGATCTTTTCCATCAAATTATTATATTGTAATTCGATCAACGCCTTCACATTTACTAGCCCACCATCATCAACACCATACTTAGCAGACAAAAAAGGTCTGATAGTGCCTAGGTGGGTTGCCCGTGTTTTCTCGGTCGTTATTATGGCGTGCTTCCTAGCAGACACACTTGACCCAGCTATCAGGGTGTCGTGCATTCGCATTAGGATGGCTCACTTAGTTGGACAACTCCACACATTCCACGGCCGAATTTATCACGGGGTAAATATAGTCTCTCCTTATTGGCTTCCAGCACATGGACATGGTTCTCTCTGAGTACTCCACGGATCATAACATCCATCTCATCATACTCTTTGGTCTCAAACTCCACAACACCTATGTAGTAGTTTAGCAGCGAGGCAGCATACTCATTTAATGCTAGGAACAAATTCCTTGCATTTAGAGACGTCTTACACAATAACGCTGCTCTTTTACGGATGCCTTAAGTAATTTGTCGCTTTGTCTCATTATAAGGGACTTTGGTGTTCAGTAACTCTTGGCACAGATCTGCTACCTCCATTTACTAGGTGGTCTGGGCTTGTCCTTCAATTCTTCATAGGTGATCTTTGCTGCACACAGCACTAGGGAGATCTCACCCAGTGACCCTACTGACTTATCCTCCACCGCATAAGCCACAGTCTTATTGATACTGGTTGACACTACTCTGTATACCTTTCAATGAGGGATCTTGCGGGTAAATCTACGGTCCTCAAGTGGGACATTGCCGCTGCAGCGAGATTCCGCGCAAAGACCTCATAAACATGCTTGAGCAGCAACGTATCACAGCTCTGGTGCTCTCTTTGACAGTTGTGGTCACCTGGTTCCTGCCCCTTTAGACCAGTACCCTCTTTGCCTACAGCCATTTTCTTGAGTTCACTCACAGATATAGCAGTACTGAATCTGCCGCTGCAGAGCTCCGCCAAGTATGGCCAACCATTCCAGGGCATTCGGGATAGCCTGCTACGTATATGTAGAACTACCTGCCTCGTTCATTATTTTGGGTCAGCTGCCACAACGCTCTTGGATATGGCAAGAATTACATTCATATCATCAGGTAGCGCAAGTGACCCTTCTCCTTTTTTCCTTTCAACATTTTTGCCAACTCGAGAGAGTTTTAACGTCACCGAATCAAAAGCACGTTCCATGTTTAAGGGAAATTAAATACTACACATAATAATTATTTTTAAGATTAATCTCTATTAGTAAAATTAATGATTTTATATAAAAATGCACAAATTATTCTGAAACTTAAGTATTGATTAATTTTCAATAAACATGATAGCTGTTGACACCTGTCACCTGTCATCACTCTCAGCGCTCGCGACATAGATAATTTTATTAACATTAACAAACTCGTTACTAATTAAAAATTAATTAAAAAGGGAGAAGTCAACGAGTTTGTCCTGGTTGACGAGACACCATATGTCTCCTCTTTGAATTATTGACCCCTTGCATCTAACAAGAATTATTTTTTCAAGTGGTGCAATATTTCCTCAATGAATCTTGCACGTCTCTCATCACTAGGCGGTAATTTAGACTTTAAATCAATTCCATATGCCTGTTTAATAGCATATCTCCTCGATTTATCGAGAAGCTCTACAAGAGTACTTCTCTCATCACTTTCAAACCATCCTTAGAAGCCATAAATCAAGAATGGTTCTATACAAGCTGTATGAAAAAAAATAAAAATGAATTAAAACGACAAGTTATGGAATAGGTAACTACCAGTCCGCCGGTTGGCCTGGACTGTTCCTCCGGGTACCCCTTATCCTTGCTATCCATCCAATTACTAATTTATCTCCAGAACGTTGTAGGTACAAAGCCAGTAGGCCCATCTCCAGATAGTTCTCCCTTTGTAGGTCCTTTCCCCAGTATGTTATTCCACGGTGGTCCCAAACCGTCCTGCAGGGACCGATGATGTGGTTAACAAAGTCCCGTGTAGATCCCAATTCGAATGTAGGTATCAAATGGTGTGGGTACTAGGTCCAACTTGGAAAATATCCGGAGTCGGAAAATATCCAAGCTGTATACACATAAAGAAAAGTTTCCGGACTCAATTGAAAACGTAAGAAGCAATTTCAACATCACCGTAGCTTTTTTCTTCTTTTTCTTGATATAATTAATGAAGGAACCCTTCGAGTTAAATATAGTAATTGATAGTCTAATTTCTAAAAAGTAATCCATAATGAAGAAGGTCTATGTCACCGCTAAATATTTTTGGTCAAGTGCTGCAGGGTTGATGAGTTGGTCGGTGGCTCATCAGGAAACCTCTTCAGATCTACCAAAATTAAAGAACTAGGCCATCATAAATTACAAGTACACTCAATCTGAACTTTTGGAAACAAACAACTCACACCATTGGACTTCCCCCTACAGGGATGTCTGGCTAAATGTGGGTCGGATACCTTTTTAATTAGGCTCCTAGAATCGGTTTTTTCCCTCCATCTCTGAATTGATCTATGATAGCTTGATCCCAGCTTTTGTAGACCTGTTGTTTACCACAAAGGGCTTCACCTCCTTTATTGTCGACACACCATTGTTCGGTCCCGAGGTATGGTGCCATTAACGAGATGACGAAACGTTCTCATGAGACAATGGATTCATGTTAGTTGTGAAACCTGTGAGCCTTGACCGTGCATATGGAAAACACCCCGATCATGATCTTTCCTTTCTCTAAAAGATTATTCTGGATTCTCATAACAGGTTTGTGGTGTCATTTTTGTAAAAGCTGAAGAGTTGAGTTATAATGAAGAGCCTTGAGAGACTCCATTTGGAAGGTAACGAGATCTTGATTTGACGTTGTTGCAGAGTACCCTTGCTCGTCTTTTATTTAGGACTTCGCAAACCAAATATCAAGTTCTGGGAGATGATCGTTTTAAATATCTTCTTTGTAAGGAGGGTTCAATTATAGATAGTTTTATTAATTTATTTATTTAATTAGTTTTAAAAATTGTTTTACAATATGGCAAACCTTAGATACAATAATACTTTATTTTGCGTGACTTGACACGTTGTTGTGGTCATATCATTTTTTTTTTTTTTATTGTACTATTTCTGTTTTATCGTATTTTTCTGTTGTATTGTAATATATTTTATTAATTATTATATATTATTGGTTCGTCAAATAGTGTTGAAGGTTGTTATCAAAATGTCTATGATATATATTTTTGGTGACCCATAAATATTGATTATTCTCCACTATTTGATTTTTCGACACTTATTTACCAATTTGATAATGTTGTATTTGACTGACCTATATTTTTTTGACTGATATGCCAGCCATCCATCGGTTATAATCCTCGTTCCAGGAAGAATTTTTTGAATATTTAAAAAATGGACCAACTTTCTTTTCAAATTTTTTAACTTAAGATTATTTCTGCTCCTAATTATTCAATAATCTCTCAATATGTGCACATCAATAATCTTCTCATATTCTAAACCTTCCTTGAAACAATTGAACATACTTATATATTTGAGGATGACTACCAGTTTTTTATCAATAATTTACCGGCTTCTCATAACCAATTGGCATATGCATTTCCTGATTAAATGAGAAAATGTTTTTGAATGACTGCTTTGAAATTCCTCCATTCCACATACTAAAGTCGAGACCACCTGACTTAATTGTATTAGGACTAATCAGCAGTCTCTAGGTCGGACTACTTACAATGGTACAATTTGATTAACAATATTAGTTCTATGTGATGCACTCAATGACGAAGAAATTTTGAACAACATAGGGACAAGAGTTCTTTTACCTTCGACATTTGTTGGAAGTCCACCCTATATCATTGAACTGTGCCACGATTATGTATCTGAGGAATACTTCAAACAAATTTAATGATTTTAGAGAATATGGAAATGCAAGCCTGGTTATTATATTCACATGCAATCCCAACTGGGATGAAATATAGGAAAATCTTCTTCCCATCAAACAGCGTCAGCACGTGAGGATCTGGTTGGCAGAGTCTTCAATCTATGAAATTCAAATTTCTGAAGATTGTCACTGGACCTGATGGCTCATTCGGCAATTGATTACGTATGTTTGCACCGTGGGATACCGCATATTCATTTGAGACGGAAAGGTTTATGAGTCAGATTGTTCATGGATATAGTCCTAATGTGAAACAACTACATTTTACCAGATTTGTCTATATAAATATATTCCCATCAGGTTTATATGCTAAATATAACTTCATACGCTTGTCATCAGTACATAATGCACGAACACTAATTTAATATTACCCGACCATTTCAACAAATTCAGTGGGTAGTAAATTAAATGATTGTATTATTAATGAAGACGGAAATTGACTATAAACTTACATATGCAGAAGATTTGTCAATGATGTAGCGAAATCAATTTTATGTGCCCTAGTATCAGGTTTATATGCTAAATATAACTTCATACGCTTGTCATCAGTACATAATGCACGAACACTAATTTAATATTACCCGACCATTTCAACAAATTCAGTGGGTAGTAAATTAAATGATTGTATTATTAATGAAGAGGGAAATTGACTGTAAACTTACATATGCAGAAGATTTGTAGCGAAATCAATCTCTATGTGCCCTAGTATTGACATGCTCTAGAAATCGGCTGAGGGCTAATTAGTAAAATATTTATTTTACTAATTATTAAAAATTAAATAATTTTCTAAACGTGTTAATAAATTTTTGTTTTCATTTAAAATGCCGCATTGTAGAAAGAATGAAAGATTTTCAAACTCGTACATTTAAGGCAAATTGCAATCATGACTAATGTTTATGGAAATACCTATATGCTCCGATAATGTTGCTGTTCTAAAACTTTATAACATCAAGCGACATTATGAAACTCGGCATTACGAAGAATTTAAGTTTACAGGAGAATCTCGCTTAATGGAAACTAAGAGACTGGAACACAATTACCAAATGCAAACAGAATTTTTCTATATTCTGAGTTGTAAAAAAGACACAGAAATTTCAATGATAATTACGAAACGAATGAAGCCATTTACAGACAGCGATTTTATCAAGGAATGCCAATTGCAGTAGCAGAAAATCTTTAAACAACGTTTTTAGGAATTTCGAATATTTTTTAATCGCATTGGATACTAGTACTCACAGAAGAGAAATTCAAGAGCGTTAGTTGCCAAAATTGTCGAATTACGCAATAAAAAGGATGCAGCTCAGCCTAAACTTTTTCTCAAATAATCTTAACCATTTTAGTAAAAGCACATGGATAGCCTCCCCAATTAAAATCAAGCAACCGCACGATCAATTCATAAAGAATGAACTGATAGAATTGGAGTGGAGAGGAGTCTATGAAAAACACCTTCCCCAATCAAGCTTCATTCCCATTACTGATCAGTGATCACAAAAATACACCCCTCCCCCACACCAACTCTGACGTGACAACTCCCTTTGACTTTAATGAGGGTTGCAGTGATGATGAAGGGAATAAGTTCTCAAGTCTTTCTCATCAAAACAAACCAAAAAAAGTTGCAATGTCGCTTCATAAGATACTTGAAGATGTTTTTTAACCCCGAATAACTAATTTTTATAAACAACGATTGTTGTGTTTAAGGATTGATTAGAAATTGGTTAACCATCAGCTAAGTGATCACAATGGGAGGTCTAACGGGAACAGGTGTCTTACTGATCTTAATTGGGCATGAAGAGATCAATGGTGAGAGAACAGACGTCCTTGCCACTGTTCACGATATATTTCGAAGCAGCTGTGAAAGACATGGAAGTGATGTGCAGACGGTGTTGATCTAATTTCGGAAGACAGAGCCCTCTTGGAACATCCATTAGACAAGCATTGGATTTACTTGGGAAGTGGTTAACTGTGAACAGAGAGAAAATAGAATTCACAGAAATAGTGAGAATGAGCAACACTATTGAGAGGACGATATGTAAAAAACTCGGTTTTCTCCTATGAGAGGATATAGCCAGATAAAAACCTTGGCAAATGCGGCTGTAAACTGAGTGATTTATGGCTACAACAGAAAGGCATCAAACTAAGGATGCTGTCATGGAACTCGTATGTATACTTTCATACAACTCTTGAACTCATACAACAAGAAATGTTGTTTCATGACGGATGAAATCCTTTCTTGTGTAGGAAACCCGTTCTGAACTAAGGAAGAGTAGGGTGCACAAAGTCCCCAGGTTCGAATCCCTTGCGACCTAAATTGAGAGAACCTTGAAGATCATCAGTGAATGGTGATAGTTAATAGGATTCTGATCCTGGTCGGCATAATTGATTTAGAGTTGCCTCTCACGATGACAATCAACTGTAGAAGTCACTCGGTTTCATAGACTTTGTAAGTGTAGCCATTTGTCACAGCCACAGTTGTCTCAGCAACACACCAGAACGTGAATCGGTACAGGACCCTTTCTTAGTTCTCTCCTTTGGCCTTCTCAGTTGAAGAATCATCTTGATTAGTGAAGTGAAAGGATAAGGTTTCTCGATCTCATCCATGGGCGTCAAATTTTACATTCGAGAGACGTTACATAGTGGAAGGGAAGATTTATTGGAATCATCTTCACCGAATGGAGAATATCATCATTCACATGTAATTAAATACACTAAATTAATTTCTAGAACACTTGATGGAGAATAGGTAAGAAGACGATAGTTTAATGTTGTAGAGACTATTTTCTACTAATTAATATAGTTGGTAGCATAATATAATTGATGCAGTTCAACCCCTGTCACAATAGAAGTGCATTAATATGCATGTTCACTATAGAGAGGGTTTATTGCATAATTTAATATCGCGTTCTATTCCATTGTGGCCGAGACAACTGGAGGAATAAGTGGAAAATCGCTTCGCTTCCTAAAGAAACTTGGACGCCTAGCTAGACTAAAACGCCACGACGCACGTGAGACACGGTGGCTTCTCCAGCTGATCTCTGTTTCAATCGTGAGAGGCAACGTAACGTCGATTTTGTCGGGGGTCCAATTTGGATGAACAAATGTGTTAATTAATTATTAATTTATTTATTTTCTTATTAAATAAAATTTAATATGCCATACATAATTTTTTTGCCATACATAATTTAATATCTAAAAGACATAGCTGACTTATTGTAGAGATTACACCAGCGCTTCCCGATTGGGGGTGCTCGCACCTCCTAGGAGTGCGAGAAAGAATTTTAAAAATCATGATTATTTGTACATATATGCAAATGATCTTTTTTCCCCAAGATCACCGGATTAGAAAAAGTTAAAAGTTAACTACTAACTAAGTGATCCCAGTTTTCCAGGTTCTGGCTCTCGTTCGGGGTCCTCGAAGATCCAACAGAATTGGTAAAAACGGGGACGATCTCATTCTCCATAGATTCCCCGCATTTTCTAGATAGTCAGATATAGAGAGTGAAAGCGGATAGCCGGTTTTCATTGCCCACTGTAGAAATGACTTCACTCTCCACCTTAGGTGTTCTTTAACATTCAATATGTTATTCACAGTTTTCTTATTTATTATTTCCAAGGCAGCAGTTGTGCTGCTTCTAATTTTTGAGACGACGATTCAGGAATCATCGAGGACATGCGTAATCGATTACTGGCAGTATGTATTGTCTGTAAATTTTATGTAGTAAGAATGTGTAGCGGCCGATTGATTATCGGGACAAAATTTTCAATGTGTTGGTCCTCCTCCTGACCTTGGTGATGACGTCATTGACGTGTTCGCCGAATGTCAGGAGAGTATCCAACATATAAAAAATAAGTACCCAAACGGTCTTAACCGTGAAAAGGATCTCAGAATCGCACTAGCAAACAAAAAACCACGTTTCGAAGAATTAATTAAAACTAAAGGCAGGAAAGTCTCAAGGAACTTAACTAATTTTTTTAATAAAATTCGAATTGTTAGAATTAAAATCGCAACCGCTATCAGATCATCTAGATCCTCTCTGTCTTCAGCTTTTTTCTATACAAGTGAGTTCTTTATCGAGCGTCGACGGCAACGTTGTTCTTTGTCGACCTCGATACGTTGTTGTGTTTAATGTAGAGAAATATGATTCCATGGCCTGATTGGCCATTTACGAAGTTCTTTGGATATGTCCAAAAAGCTGCCATTTCGCCGAAGTCACTTTATTCCCAATCTGTGTTGTTTGAGTGATTTTGTAGAGCTCGTCGTTGGTCATCCGTTCTGGACAGTAGATTCCCAGAAGAAGTCGAAATTGTTTTCTGTGGAAAGAGTTGAGGTTCTCCAGTTCCGAGTCCCGAGGGGATATCCAACTTTCTTGCATGTTCTCCACTTTTCCTCGTTTCTCGTCCTGCAACGGGATATGCTAGTTCTTTCCGCTTTGTCTGGGTTTACTATCAGGGACCAGTCCTCCAACCCTTGAGGGATTCTATTTGGAATTTTAATTTATCCTGATTGCACGCCAAATTTAATAATATTTATTATTAAATTAAAATAGTTAAATTTAAATGTATAAAAATTATAAAATTGACAGCGTAGCTTAACCGTTGTAATAGAGAATAATATTAATTTTTATGGATGTTCACAATCTATATTACCAGCAAAATGGGCATAATGTTAACCAAAACGCTGATCTAGTGGAACTGGTGACCAATGATTCTCTCAGTTTTTCCCTTAGTAATTCCGATCCATGTGGGGACAAATTTAGAGGCGTTAAGAACGTGAGTCCAGAGTAACCCCCAATGTAACTTTAAGCATCATGAGACCCAGCTTGAGGATTCTCTCGAACTCAAAGTCTTCCCTTTCGGCCACCTCTCTGCCTTTTGGAGTACTAATACAACCGTTCGATAATATCAAGGTAATCCCTTAGTAATCTGCCCAGAAGTCATGTATAGATGAAGTGATTGAAAGATGCCGAAGCTGTAAGGCATATCTGAATCCCTACTGCACATTTTTGACTCCCAGATTGTACAGATGCTCAATGTGCCAAAGAAATAATGAAAGTTTCTCATTTTTATTTCCAGTATCCGAGGCCACGAGGGCTGTTTTGACTGAGAACAGTGAGGGTTTGGTGTCCCTTAATGAGAACTCAGTTGACTACATAGCATCTGATGAGTACCAGATAAACCCTCCAACTCCACCGACCTTCTTGTTTGCATTTGACGTGTCACGTGGTGCAGTTTCATCCGGTGACCTCTTTGTTGAAATTCTGCAGGATATCTGCGAATCTGCTCGGAGATTATAAAAGATAATTTGGAACGGATGTCTTTTAACCCCCGGACGATGATTGGGTTTGTTTTCTTTGGTACTGCGGTCTCCGTGGTCTCGTTTAACCGGAAATCTGAAAAACCAATGCTGTTGTCAAGAATTTGTCGGAGCATATTAAACTCCCAAATGTGCTAATAAACTGCAACCAGTATTTCCCCCAACTGTTACAACTCATCGAGTATTTACCAAACTGGTTCTCCGATCAGGACGACTGCCACTGCTCTTTCAGCTATGTCCTCGGGTTCTCTAACCTCGTTCTTGTTGACTTCCTTCATATACTAGAAATCTTATGGTGGACGGATTACCGTGTTCATCAATCATCCCGACCTGGAGCCTGGAACGATCCCCTTGAGATCCCCGAGAACCCCTCCCGTCCTGTAATAAAATTATGTTAGAGTACCAATAACTTCACTTTGTTGACCACGTTCTATAAGGACATAGCTATATCGCTGTGGGAAATACGGGTTACTGTGGATCTGTTTGTGGTTGGGGGACAGTCAGTGGACCTCCCAACGATCGGCCAGGTGGCCAGACTGACAGGAGGGACTATCTTCTACTACCCAAATTTCCACACAGAACACAATCTCATGCAATTTGAGCACTTTAAAAAGGATTTAAGCGAGTATTTGGGCTCTGATTATGGTTATAACGCTTTGGTGAGGGTGAGAATTAGCAGAGGTTGGTCCCCCTTTTAATGTAGGCTTGGAGTTTAGGACCTTTATTGAAAACATATTTATGAACGGGACCGACTTATTCAGGGTGAGCTATTTTAGACAGGACTTTTTTTCAGTGATTATAGATGTAGGGGATGAATTTTCACATGACAGTGCCTTCATCCAGACATCCCTGCTTTACTACAATTTTTACAGTTTTCACTGGCTTATTGGTAGGTGAACTTCCATATATTCGTCCATACTCTAAAAGTACAACTCACGGAATCTATTCCGCGGACCAGAATGCTACCTCTCTTTTTATCGCCAGATTGTGTATGGTGGATGTTTTATTCCTATTGTCCCATAAAGCACTCACAAGTGATACTGGGAACTTTTTGAAGCTATTGGGGAATTCGATTTGATGTTTTGAAGGTCTGTAGGGTTCCAAAAATCTTTGGTGGATCTCTTAGTATGAGAGTGCCCATTTGCAGGTCGGTAAGCTTACTCCCGTATTTACTGTTCTCCCTTTTGCTGACCCATGTATTGCGCTAGTTGACCGTAGAGCACTTTTATGGCAAGTGAGATGTCCTTGGATGAGACATATGCTGCCTTCTGTCGTGTGCTGTCTGTTAGGGCCAATACAGTGATGGCTGAGATTTCCCCATTGATGTATGACGTCACTTAAATTGAGAAGTGATGCTTTGAGGACTCTGCTGGGAACTATTTTGTTTCTTTTGGACCTCTACTGGCTCTGTTATACTCTAATATGGCAAAAAGCGGTCTTTGTATGTTGGATATGGGTTCAGTGTGCTATTTATTGCACGTTGCGAGACCCCGTCTGAAGTTTTTGTTTGACTTTTTCGGTGTTTGTGAGTATAAAGACGTGGCAGAAAGACTGGTTGGTGGTTTGGTGTATTTTAGTTTTGTCCCTGGGGATTCAGGAATTGGAATTCGTATGGTTTGGGGTTGGCTATGGCCCAGTTAAGTGCTCAAAGGAAGACGAGGATACTATTCTTTGTGTTTAAGTGATGTTGGTGTTAATTGTAGTATGAGTTGGGTCACATTGAGTTTGTTGGGCGTATGAAATGTGATCGGACTAGGTCTTGTCATTCTTATATCGAGTATATTAATGGACATTAATTTGTGGTATTCTGGCACTGTCTGCCTTTGGTTGTTCTCATCTGTTGGCTACTTGTGTCACTTGAAGGGACTGGGTGGATGAATTAAGGTATTCTGCCGTTTCTTGTTTGAGTAAATGTAACACTGATGTGATTACAGTCATTACTGATTTTTTTAATACTACTTCAGTCGTTTCTCACAGTCTTGTGCAATGAAAAAATATGGAATATTTAGGACGCACGTGTATATGTATATGCGGATAAGGGTGTTTAAATGCGTCATAAACCAATACTTCTGTAAAACTCAGGAACTTGGGGAACGTCGAAAGCAGATCTTAACAGACTTGACGGATACCAGAGAAATCAGCTGAAAGAAATAGATTGCTACGTAAAATAGATTTAATGCCTGCTAACCATAAAAGATTGTATATTAATCGTGCAAGACTTGGGAGAGGACTTTTAATTTCTCATTGAAGTTCCTGGATGATTTAGAGAGAGTCCAGCAATTGTCTCAGAAAGGATCAAATCCTGTCGGTCCTTAAAGTTAAGAAGAATCGCAGGATTCATTGCTTTCAAGTACAAGATAGACCCTACCCAAGTAAGCCTTACCGCTATCAAGGACTATATACTTTACAATTGTTGTGGGATGAAAATATTGATGGTGGTCAGTTGAAACAATAGTCCGAGATCCAAGGCTTTGATTCTTCAAGACAGGGGATAAAGATTCATTATGTAATCTAAGAGGTCAAAAATTCAGTGGATCATATGGCTACACGGTGCAACAGGATGCTCAACAGCGACTATATCAGAAGGCACAACAAAGTGGCTGGCTGCATACATTTGCATTTATGCAGAATGTACGACAACAAAGGGCAAAAAAAACTGAAGACACATTTATCAACTATCTATTGTCATTGAAGTAGACAGGTTGTATGACTTATTGGTGGGAGAACTACTGTATAATCCTTCAATCAAAGTCATCCCTATTGTTTTTACGTGGGACAGTGTTTTTCGAAGTCTTGTAAGTCTCACTTGGGATCTTTCGTAATCGACGTACTAACTAGAACGTACATTCAATCAGTCGTCCTTAAGAAGATGTTGAAGAGCAGTTGGTGGATACGGAGTATTCTTTCAAGGAAGATTTGGTTCAACAACCTGTCACCAAATAGAATTACCAACTCAGTTCGATAACTTAACAAACGATCTGAACGATGAGGAAATGGAGGGGTATCAGGTGCATAACTTTTTTTCGAAAAGGAGAAATGTCTAGGTGGGAGAATTGAGTAGTAATATTGTTTTAGTAGGGATGTGGTGGGGTAAGGCGGATTGAACAAAATAAGAGATCGTAGTTGTTAGGAAGGTAGGATTGACACAACGACGAGTCTGATTGTCCAATTTTGTATAAACAAGTCACACGATGGCAATAGTAAACACAAACTTCCAAGGGTGAGGAAACCTCGCTTCTATTAAACTCCAAAAATTTTGATGGTAGTAATTTAAACTCAGTGGTGGATAATTTTGAGCAGGGGTGTCAAGCTCATTTTGCTTCGAGGGCTTCATTTATAATAAGGGAAGATTAGTTCTGATATATATTTCTATATTTAAAAATTTATTTATTAAAATACCTGTGAAATAGTAATAAAATAATAAACACGCTATTATACTTCTTAGACGATCTATGTGATTCAATAAAATTGCTTTTTTGGGGCTACAAATGTCCCATATAAATTGCAAAAAAGAT
Organism: Dicyema japonicum; assembly: GCA_011109175.1. Classification (NCBI taxonomy): domain Eukaryota; kingdom Metazoa; phylum Dicyemida; class Rhombozoa; family Dicyemidae; genus Dicyema; species Dicyema japonicum. The sequence continues at coordinate 101,062 of RDEW01000078.1, forward strand.
TTCCTTGTGAGTTGATAGAAAATTCATCAGGATATTTTCTAACAAGACTTAATCTTTTCAATGTCGTTCTTGGTTGAACGCGTCATCACAGTAAATAATAATAATTGATCCCACACTAGTATTATATTTAAAAATTCAAAAATTAAATAATAAAAATCAATAAAAATTTGACTTTATTGAAGAAAATTGCCATAATAATAATCCAATCTTCCCGGACCAACGATATTTCCATCCAAATTTCTGCTTTACTTTCTTGGTTGCCAACTAGTTTACTACCGACCATAATCCTATTCTCGTTAAACTCATAAAATTTTAAACTCCCACATGAAAAACCTAAAAACTGAAAAAAATTGTTGTGGACTGAAACCTTATGTACTTAATTTGCGTTCATTTACTTCAACGACATTAATAGATTATTTGAGTGATTGTTAATTATTGCGAGTCGGAGGGTTCCTTGGACAATCTAGCCAGTGCCAGGCCGGCACGAAAAAGGATCATTTGCTCTCCCCCACTCCAATGGAGGGGTTTCCACAACTGAAACTATGGACGTCTTTTACCTTTTATGCTGATTCCGGATGGACTTTGTTTCTGTAGAAGTGGAAACTGGATACACTTAATTGGTTTGTTTACTTTAACTTCCTTCTCGGTGTATCCGGGGTTAATAAATAATAAATAAATTGGTCACTCTGGACATCTCTTCCTTCCTTTGCTGAGATCATCACCAGATAATTATGAGATCCCGGCGCATCCCACAAGAACCCTCAGCATGGGTCAATGTTCCTCCATTGAGTAAGTCCACGATGAATATCTGTCATAGTATTCTCCCATTATCCGTCGAACCAAATTGGAATCAATAGTATCTCACACCCAATGGGATGTCCTCACAATTACCAGATATTAATATTTCCCTAAAATCCTCTAAAATCAATTATTAAAAATATTAAGCAATAAACGATGACTCCCCAATATCTTAATTGTAGAGCAAAAAGGGGGAACAAAGTAATCAAATCTACCGTGAAGAGGAACCAAGTCCTATAATAGCTTAAATTAGCATCAAAGTCAATTAAGGAATAATTATGTTTCCTGATATCGCGACTATATTTGTATTTATTGAACGAATCCGCTAATTACAAATGGATTTAATACAACATCCTTTGAACAGCCAGAAATTATCAGAAAAATACGCGTCTTTGTTATCCAAACGGATCCTTTTACCTGTTTGGGGGAAGAAGAATAAAATTTTAACGTTTATAAAAAACTCTCCCATCGTCTGTTTAACAGGAGAAACAGGGTCCGGGAAGACAACCCAGATTACCTAATGGTGCGCTGAGTGGATGTTCAAGAAGTATAAGGGGGACAAAAAAGTTGTCTGTACACAGCCTCGACGTCTTGCGACAACCGAGGTCGCTCAGAAGGTCGCAGATGAAATAGATGTTAAATTGGGAGAGGAAGTAGGCTACAGCATTCGATTTGATGAAAAATGCAGCAAAAAGACCATTTTAAATGAGATTTTCAATAATTATAGATTCTGTACTGATGGAAGCCTTGTTAGGGAGATGATGAGCGACCCCACCCTCAAAAAATACGGAGTAGTGATTATTGACGAGATACATGAGCGAACCAAGTCAATTGATATCTTGCTCTCACTCTTAAGGATCTTGTAACAAGACGCCATGATCTCCACGTTATACTGATGACTGCAACTTTGGAGGTCGAAAAGTTCATGGTCCTTAGAATTTTGATTATTCTAGAAATACTCAAAAATACCCCGCTGTTGTCGATCTCTGGAAGAATGTTCGATGTTGACATTATCCATATTGACTCGAAATTAGATACGGGCTATTATATCAATGAATGCGTCGAAATAGTCATCGACATCCACCTAGAAAGTTACAAACAGGGGGATATTTTGATTTTCCTGGCCACATATTATGTACTAATTATATTTACCCCTTAGGGCCTTAGTCGTGCGTGTGATTATCTGTGGACGAAAATGCGTGAGGATGGTAGGATAGGGAGACTCGTACCGATGACTTTGAAGGCGAACAGCAGCGAAGGGGAGAAAAAAAAGATAAACGAGCCGTCCCTTCCTGTGGACGAAACTGGGTACCCCCAAAGGAAAGTTATTTTCGCGACTAACGTGGCGGAGACCTCGATTACTATTCCAGGAATAGTGTATGTGATTGATAGCGGATTTTCAAAACAAAACGTTCTTTTGTTGATTTATTTTAGGTCTTTGACAGTTCTACTGGGGTCATAAAACATAGAATAGCTCCTATTTCAAAGTCCAGCTCGAACCAAAGAAGTGGTAAAGCAGATCGCATCACAAATGGGGAATTTTATCGACTTTACAGTGAAGATTGTTGGAATCTCATGGAGGAATCGACTAAACCATCAATCATCACCTCAGACATTACAAATGAGGTTCTCCAAGATAAAAGACTTGGAGTAATGGATCTCGTTAACTTTGATCCCATAGATCCCTGGGGTTGCAGTTATTTTAAAGCATTAGTTCCGGAGTCAGTTCTACACAGTCTTGAAAACTTATTCTACATGGGAGCCATCGATGAAAACGGAGACTTGACTGCCTTAGGGAAGATGATATCTGATATCCCAATGGACTATCGTTATGCCAGGAGTCTGACTGAAAGCTACAAATATGGTTGTTTGAGTCAGATGATGACCATCTTCTGTGTCCTTGAATGTAATATTGACTTGTGACTTTAGCCTCTTACGTACTTTCCATGTCTAAAGAGGAAATTGGCGATTATTATGAGAATAATAAGTTTTTCTACAAACATGGTCACGGGGACCACATAAGAGGCTTGTTCGCTTATGAAGAGTTCATTAAAAGTAGTCATAGTACTTAGTTTTAGACGGGAGAGATCCTATGTGGTGTTTGGATAATAATCTCTGCTATAGTACGTTAGAAAAGGCAGAGAAGATGAGGGATCATTTGGAGGAGGTAATGGACAGACTCGGCTACGAAAGGCAAAACAACAAAACCGAGCAGATACCCCTAATCAAGTCCCTAATAGCCGGAGACTTTATGAATGTAAAATAAATTGCTGACTTTAGATCGGTAAATACATTCGGTATGATATGTATCAAACTCCCAAAGATCCCCAATTAGCGGACTCTCACTGTACGACAGTCTTCTATGATAGGACATTTCCGGAATATGTTATATACGACAAAATAGAAAATTTCAAAAAACTACAAATGTTTAAAATTACGGCTATCACACCAGAATTAGTGAAGGAAGTAGTCCCCGAATACTATGATAAGATAAAGGACTTCTTTGACATATCCAACCCAAAATACAATCTAAATTAAATTATTTAATTTATTTATTCAAATGTTATATTAAATATTTTAATGTTTTTTAATATATACCTTCAAATGTCCAGTTTCACAGTCTTTTTCCTTTAATGGGTTACGGCTGACTCGTCCTCACCTTTGTCGGTCTGGGATCACTTAGTTAGATGAGAACTTTTATTTCGTTCTCTTTGACCCAGTGATCTTGTGGGTAATAATAATAATGGTTCCGGCTGGAATTATTTGGGAGAGATCTCAAATGTTTGGGGTAGAACCCGTCAAGTATCAGTAAAATGTATAATACACCTCAGATACGAAGTAGGACGACATCGCACAGATTCCTTCCAGACAGTGTAACTACGCGGCCCTTACTAGTGCAGCCGAAAATTAAAGGCTTATTATGCCAAACTACAAAGTAATCGGTTAAAACAGAGACTTTCTAATATCAAGGAGATGAAATTTGCAAGTCATACTTAACATTTTTATGATTTATCGACATTTGTATTCGTTCGTATGTAATCGTGAATTTGTGTTCTGAACGTTTGAAGATCTTTTTTATCTTTTATGTCGAGAATGCATTCCGAGACATCCATTATCGGTGGAGGGCTATCTATCATCTCGCTTCAATTCAGCCTTCGGATTGTTTTTGTTGATATGTGGTCATCATTTTTATTTTTGATTTTCCGTGAGGAGGCTGGGGATATCCACTAAAACCCGATGCAAGGCCGTTGTAGTAGGAACGATTTTTCTGATATTTTTTGGATGAATAAAAGAGTAGCAAGGGTGGCCTGGATCTGTGATTTCATTTAAACATTGTAGGTTCCTCATGCATAGATGGTCCTCAATTTGGGAGACGATGGATTCGCAACGGAGATGGTCAGACGGGGTGTACATGTTGAATCCGATATTTGTTTGCGTAACTCCATTTTGAACCGAAGTTTTTGGAGGTTGCTAGATGCAATGGAGGTTATCCAGGAGGGGATTTAAGGTCAAGGTTGTCATGATCAATTATTTATGGAATTTTCCTTATCTTAGTCCAAGCTAGCTTTAGCCACTGCACGGAAAGCGTTTGATTAACTTTTTTTGCATTGCGACCACGTGGTCCACATAGGAGGAAATGTCAGGAATTGGTCGTAAATGACCCCGAGTCACATGGGGTCTTTGTTGGGCTTTAAGACAGGATTATTATCAGTTGCTTCCAAAGTATAAGTACAAATCCCAATTGTAAGGACTCCCAGAAGATTCCCTAAGATCTATTTTCGGTCTGCGGTAATCATGCATTTGATGGAATGCTTCAATCGATCTGAAATCATTCACCTCGGAATCTTTCACGAGTGTCCAAAAGGCAGAAGGTTTGGTTTTAAAATTACGAGCAAACTCCTGGTAGACCAGAATCTCCTCTTCAAGGGTCTTCCAAAAGACCTCGCCATTTTTAACAAGTTGTGCTGTCTGTCGGCGAGATGTTCCATCTCTTTTGTGACATAGCTTCTTTAGAAATGAAGCGATTTCCGCTAATCACTCCAGTTGTCTCAATTACTATGGGGCGGAACGTGAACTGATCGTGCAGCACTTCATATTTTTTCTCCTTTGCTTTCATTGCTTTTTCCGGAGCATACAATTTGTCTGTTGCGCTCCCGACAATATTGGATAGGCAAAGGAGGTCGATGCATGTGGCATCCCACAATAATGGTTTCCTATTCTATTCGGCCGTTTTCCGACTTCTATGTCCAGGCAAACCGGTTCTAGCATGGAGACTCCAGGGCTCGCTTGACAATTACATTGATCGCCTTATTTTTTGGGACTCGCCCTGTCGTTCTTTGGCAAAAAAAGGCATGATGTCCATAACAGTCGACGGCACCACCTCACAGTCACTTGTATGTCTGGCAAATTTTTAGTCCAAGTCTGATGGAGATACATGTATGGATTGTAACGTCGTCAAGTTCGGCCCAGACGCTTCCGATCGAGAAAGCATTGGTCCAAGCTCCACTCCATTCGCATCTTCCAGTGACTAGACAGGTGTGTCGGTTTGGTTTGATTGGTTCAGAAGCCTCTCATATTTAGGTCTCTGCTCAAGCATCTTGGCTTTCAGTTGCTCCATATCTCTAATCTATGAAGATTCTGTTGAGAGTTGAATAATAATCTTCATCAAAAACTGACTGGAGCACAAGGAGGATGGATATACAGGGCGTACTAGATCCGTTGGTAGGGGATTCCCGGTCTACCAAAGTAAAAGGGTAAGGTTGCTTAGTCCCACCCTTGGTCGTCAAATTTAACATTCATAAAACGTTCGATAGTGGTTCGGAAGAGGGAGTCGATCGTATTGAGTTAATGCATTTTCAGGTAATAAGGTTCCCCCAGAAAAACGTAGCTTAATTTTTGTGCTGACAAGATGTTTTTCAGCAGTGCTTAGCATAGAAAATTGTACACCCCATTTTTAGACATTTCGATGGTTTTTGAAAGAAAATATCATTTTTGGAAATTAAGATGGTAATAGTTAGACATTAATTTAATTTGTAATATTTTTATACGTCGATTTATTTGAATATAATTTTTGAATCCTGTTAGAATATTCGCGTGGCGCCATGTGGTGCTGCATGGCTATTTGATTGAAGTTTTCTGCTCTTGTCTGTTCCTCCTCTCTCTTTTTATTAGATTGGCGTCATGTGATCCACCTGTCTAGGTGACGCCCAGTGCCAGGCCGGCACGAAAAAGGATCATTTGCTCTTCCCCACTCCACTGGAGGGGTTTCCACAACTGCATGTAATGGACGTCTTACCCTTTATGTGATTCCGGATGGACTCTGTTTCTGTAGAAGTGGAAACTGGATACACTTAATTAGTTGTTTACTTTAACTTCTTTCTCGGTGTATCCAGGGTTAATAAATTAAATCGTGATGAATCTTGTTAATAATAATAATGAATCCTGTTGCTTATAGAAAATTGTACACCACTTAAATTTCTTAATTTACCTATAATTTTCGATAGTTTTTAGAAAAAATCACTTATCGGAAGTCTTAAAAGGTCAAATAATTGCACTGAACAACCAGAAAATGTCTCAGACAAATTTCCAGAGACTGATGTTCTTTCTTCTACTGTCGGAAGTTTCATCAGTAGATAAAAAAAGACCGGAAGGATTTCTCGTAAACCGGGTACAGGGCGTCTACCAAAGTTGAATGAATCGAAGATAAATGCAATATTTCCCGTGAAAATCCTTCGTTTTTGTCGCTAAAGTTATCTACGGTACTCAAGAATTCCACTGGAACACAAGTTTCCAGGCATACAGTAATCCCAACTCTAAATAAAATATTCTGTCGAAAAACAATCAAAAAACCTTGTTAGTCTAAAAAAATACTGGAAAGACGAAAATCGTTACACTTTTTTACAAGTTTATGATGATGAATGGAAAACTTACATCTTTTCTGACGAATGTTCATTTGAACTGAGACCGACAAAAAAGAACGCAATAGTTCATAAAAATGCGAAAGACTCTTTGAAGCCGGAATTCATCAAGCAAACTCATAAGTTTGGAAAAGGTTAGCTACTGAAATTTTAATTTTAGGTTCTGGGGGTGTTTCTCATATTACGGTGTAGGCCATTTGGTAGCCATTGAGGGTAATATGAATGCTGCAAGATACATAAGCATTCTTACAAATCATCTTCCTTCAGTCTGCTGAAAAAATGGGTCTAGGAGACTACGTTTTTCAGCAGGATAACCCACCAAGCCACACAGCGTGGGTCGTAAAAAAGTTTTTTAATGAAAATCAAATTAAACAAATCATGTGGTCCGCTTAGTCCCGTATTTAAACCCCATCGAGAATTGTGGACTCACGTAAAACGAGAAACGTACAAAAGCAATGACGGGACCATAAATGACTTGAAGATGGAGGTTTTAAGAGTTTGGGAGGAAATTCCACGAAGTTTAACAGAGAAACTCATTATTTCAATGAAAAAACGCTTTTGGCACGTATATTCGGCACATGGTGGACACACAAATATTGAAAATTCAAATGTACGATTTTCATTGATCAGTAAAAATAAAAAATTTCTGATTGTTCCGTAATTAGGAATTTAATGATGATAAAAAAATTTTTGAAGCTATATAAGATAAAAGTCGAATTAATAAACAAATGAAACTATTTCCTTTAAAAAATTGAGAACTTAAGTGTACAATTTTCTATGCTAAGCACTGTATGTGCGTCCAGCATCTCCAGACGTGTGAATGTTGTTTTTAGTTGTTCTTTCGTTCTGAGAGTGTTGCTGATTCCAACATCTGAAGGGGATCCAAGTATCTCAAGTTGGGGTGATTTGGTTTCTGTGGCTTTCGGAATGATCTATCTTAACATCGCAAAGATCAAGTCCCATTCAAACAGCGAAAATCCAAAATTGGTAACTTAATATTTGAGGTGTTCAGAGTTAGGCATAGGGATTCCATTTTAACTATCAGAATTTTCAAATAATCCAGCACATTCTTCGGATAACCGCCCATGGTGCAATTATCCGAATACAACACTTTCAGATGAGTAGAACAATATCCCGTGATACGGCCAATTCCCAGACTAAATAAGTCCGGGCACAGTGGATTTTCTTGCTGGACTCCATAGGACGAGAGAATGAAGTATTGGACATGGGCATAATTGTACACTGATGGGTAGAATGTAAAATAATCTTCCAAAATTGCATCACGCCGCATCGTGTTGAAGGCGTTTTTGATATCAATTTTGACAAATACGTGAGGAATGTTCGGAAAGAATGAACTGCTGCTTCACAACCCCCAAGAGTGCCGACCCCTATTTGGGGTAGTTGTAGCTGTGTAAAACCACATGAAGAATTGCTATGCATACGAGCTTTGAGGTCAACCGACGGAAAACCAAGCCAATTGCAATAGGGTGTATTCCTTCTCCCCATTTATCGAATGCAATTAATTTTGCAGACGCCAGAGTTGCCAGTGTAGTGGTCAATGAGGTCTCTGAGGTGCCCCGGACGGAGCCCATCAAGTCTTCTATACTGCTAGGGATGAAAGAAACAAATAGATAGGTATAGTGTGAATGGAGCGAAGCAAAATAATCGTACCCAATCCTCAGAGTCGTAACATTCAATACACTCGCATAGCCAGTCCGCGACAGATACTCGGGCAGGTTTTTGAATCCTGATCAGGAGTCTTCGTGAGTGTCAGTTTTGAAATCAATTCAAGTATTTCCTGATGATCCAGTGGCGATAGCTAAGAATCGAGGATATCGTATTCTCTGGTAGGAGGTATGACTTGCCAATCGGAAATAACAGCCAGAGCTCTTTTAGTCAATCCGACACAGGACATGTGGAAACCCCACGAACAAGCCGTGAAATGAATCATCCGTTTTCTTTTGTTTCTTATACTGCATTTTTGCAGATCTCCTCTTCCTTCGCAGTTTGATGCATCTTTCTGATTTTTTAACACCACAACAAGTCTCGTGCAATATTATAGATGCAATTAATAAAAAATTGAACGTTAATACACAAAACATAATTATACAAGAGATATCACTGTTATCAAAGACAGAATCAGGATATTGGAGAAAAGACTCGCAACTTATGAAACGAGGAAGGCATTCAGGATTCATAATTATGCTTTTGAAGTAAATCACCTGAGATTAATCTGAACTTTGCCGATAAGGACCAAGGCACTGTGAGTGGATTTGGGAATAACGAATGCTTATCGGGAGACAGTATGGGAAAAGAATGAAAGCCTTTTAATTTTTAATTAAAATTTTAGGAATAAGCGTGAATTTAATATTATCGTTTTATGTACGCTCAGGAATTTGCCCTAACGGGTAGGAGGTCATGTGTACACACGTTCTGGAATTTGCTTCCATACTCCTCGTATTCCTAAATGAAGTGTGGAAAAATAATATTTATTACATGTATTTTCTAAGCCAGTTGTCTCTGACCGGCCTGTGTGTGAGTCCCAGAAAACGATCAGGTTCCGCAATGCTGAATCACTGATGACGGCGTCTTTCTTTAACCCAATATATAATAATTTACTATTACAACCACAGACACCCACTTAAGCTAGTGACAGCTTATTTAAATGAGGTAAATCAAGCTCACGCACAATTTCAGCCTTTGACCAAACACACAGGCAAAGGAAGAAAGACCGATAAGTCAAGAACATTTTCGATTTCTCGGATCAGCATGAATGTTCTATACATTTAAATAAGGTGGATACTACTTAAGCTGAGGTAATGGAAACATTACTGCGCCACGGCGGAAGGGCTATTGATATATTGCCGTCGGCTATGTTTATGTAAAGGAAGGGGATAATAATGTGGTTTTTCAAATAGATTACACTTTTTTTATTCCTGATAGTTATTATTTATTACAATTCTATTGGGTGAGTCATTCTATTACTAATAGTACTGGGCGGAGTATTAGATTAACATATGTGCTTTATTTTATGCCACAACATGTATTACTGAATTTCAAGAAAGTTTAGTTGTTGTATGAGGTTTCATTATGGTTACAGACATTGAACAAGCAATGGGAGTTACCTCTCATAATCGCGAACCTATTTCTAATTATAGACACAGTTTAATTTTACTATATTTTCAGAAAGTAATATTTAATTTATTAAGGTAATTAATAAAAATTAAATTAAGGCATCTGAATGGCCATGCTATTTCCCCTAACAATAGCCAACGAGATACGTTCTCGGAACCAACCAGTCTCTCGCGGATCCTTGGTCACAGCTTGAATCATGGAGCCGATCTTACGAACCAACTCATCTGCTTGGGGGCCAAGGATTCCTGACGTTTCCACCGCGAATGGAACAAAAAGATACTCCTCCGAAATTCTCTGGTACTTCCTCCTCTTTCGTTCCTCGGCCTGCTTTGAAGCATGTCCTGGGTCTGAAGCAGAAGCAACCAAATTAGACGGGGAATAAGTATCAACACACGTCGCGTCCCAGATCAGGTTTCGTCCGTTGGCAAATGGAAAAGTCGTCATCCCATCAGGGCGTTTCCATCGTTTCGGGAAAGACCAGCAGGTTCTAACAGGCAATGGTGTCCAGCAGAGGCAAGGGAATTCTTTAATGTCATGTTAAGACAGGAGTGCCTGGGGAAACGACCCGCACTCATCTTGCATGACAAGGGATGATAACCAAAAGGATCGATCCAACGTCCACAGCGGCATTTTCTTTCGCACACAATTTAAGACCAAGACGAAGCGAGGTAGCTATTCTCACAGCCTCATCATCCAACAGGTTTCCAATTTCGGCAGATGGAAAAGCGTTCATCCAGGCCCCGTCGAGTGACAACTGGCTGTTTTGAGGCAGGCAAGCCTTCTTACATCTTCCGTCTTTTCAAGGGACTCTTTCTTCTTTTCGAAGACACAAAACAAATAGGACTTTTGCTTATCACAATTGACCGGAGCATTTAGGTACAAATTCATCCATTCATACCAGGCTCCCGACGGCGTCAGCGGTACGTTTAGTCCGGAAGTATTTGTCAAATGGTCCCATCAGACATAATCGACGCTGCCTCACACGATTGCAATGGGATCAACTGGAAGAAGCCACTGGGTATCGTGTGTTGCTGTTTTTGAGTGTATTTGACCTCTTCATTACTTGGGAATCGATTCATATGCTGTACTCTATTTTGGTACATTTTTTTGACTTCTTTTAATTTGGAGACTAATCCATCGGATTTATGCAAAAATGATATTTTTATCTCATTTAATGAATATGATTGAAATTCTCCCCTCCTTCTACTAGAGTGGGGTCCATCAGTCATAAGTGACTCCCAGTACCAGAATGCAACGAAAAAAGATCAATTACTCTCCCCCACCCTATTAGAGAAGTCCCCTCAACTAAAATGACTTTGGTGACATTGGAATTCAGTGACAGTGAGAACTTGAGAGATTCAACAATTAACTCTTTCTCGAAGTATATGGGGGCAATAAATTAAACAACATCAATAGTACAAATCATATTGTCAACAGACTCCAACTTCCACCACGAACCAAGTCTATGTTGACGTGCTACAATAACCACAACACGGTCAAAGAGAGGAGAAAAGACAATTCTGTTAATAAATCCACATCCCTACAATAAAACAACATAACAACCACTTCAACGGCAAATAAAGGAGTAAAACATTTAATATCCTCCCCAATCTTCCAAAACCTAACAAATCCATCACTTCCCCCACTTCCAAACAAATCACTGTTCCTAACAGCCTCCACAGAGGTAATCCACTCCCCATTGTGAGCATGGTTTAAGTAAAACACAGGTTTGGCTGATGAGGTCACCCACAACTGTAGAGAACTCTTAGTCCCCCCAGTAATAAAGTGTTCATCATCCAACACAGCCACACAGTCAATATATTCAGAACTAAATAACACACAAGACTACGCAGAAGTAGAAAAGACAAGCTGTTTGTCATCCATAATCTTCCACATCCTAACCTGACTCTCCCCACCACCTGCAGTAATGACCTTCTCAGCACTCCCAAACACATCAATATCAGTGATTCCCTCCAAATGGCCGTATCTACAATCACTAACACCATTACAATGTGCTAAGATAACAAAGTCCACTAATACTCCAACATTTCACAGTCTTATCACCCGAACAGCTGTACAGACTGTCTATGTTACCAAAAGTAACCCCCTTAAATTATAAATAATCAAACCGTCACTGCATCCTTGTGTCTGTGGCGAAATTGCCCCAATGTGTTAAGTTCCAAGTCCAGCAGAGATACGTCCCGTCCCTACAACCGATTCCCACGTGTGCTCCATGAACTGTCACACACAGAACCTCACTTCTGAGGAACTGACAATTTTCGTCGTCTGAGGACTCTAATGGATGTATTCGTATCAATATTCCCTTTGATATTACAAACACCAGTACATTTAATCAGACAACAACTCCGAGTCCCCATAACAGCAAAGTGACCACAGGGAAACAGGGAGAGGCAGTTTATTGAAAAACAAGAAGGTAGTTTGGAATGGAGTGGTTTGTTTAGTTTGAAATTGTCAGCCACAAGGCGACGGGACCGTTTTAGTTGACTCATCTAACTGTTATTAGCATGTCAAACCAACTGAGGATAAGAGTTTGTCGTTGACCAGGTCTCGTGCGTTACTTTCGGCTGTGCATCCCCCTTCTGCTGTTAGATACTCCGAGAGTTGTTTTCTGGCCTGTATCTTTCGTTTATATTGCTCGGATGTGTTGGACTTATCAATTTCTGGAATCTCTGAGATATCCTCATCGGAGGATTTACTATTGTGAGAGATATAACCATACATTTCCTCATTTTCAATTATCTTGGCTTTTTGAATCTTTTTTGTATAAGGCTTTTATGCGTTAGATATAAGCTTACATTTAACTTTCGTCTTTTTTTGACAAAATGAACCATAAATACACAACAAAACACGTTTAAATAATATTTATTTAAAATATTATTAATTTAAATATTATCATTTATAACAAATAATTATTTTACCTACCTGATCAAATGATTCCTTTTTGTCTTCTTCAATTCTTAATTTCTGGCTGAGGCGGGGACGTCCCTCAATTGCATATGTCTGAAACACACTTTGAAGAAATCGTACTTGTCAATAACCAAGACCTATACACAGGTTGTAAATCGACTAACTTGAATACAATTATTACAAAGACCCGATGGGGATTATTATTACGGATAAATCATGCTAACGGTATTATGGAATCATACTTTTACTCAGGGGCTTTTAGAAGTAAGTCACGAACAACTTTACCACCAATAATAAACATGGATCAAAAACATGTTAAAATGGTATTAGAAGACGCAGATGAGACATCCTCCAAAAAATCACAATTTCGAGAAGAGCGTGAAGGACTCTAACAGACCGTATCTTCCGAGGGTTGTCACAAGCGACGAGAAGGATATAACTTTCTTATATGCACTAACAATAATTCCTAATACATCTTATAATCCCTTGGTCTTTGGAATTATTTTAATTTATGTAATCAAGTTAGGTAGAGTTGTTATGACAGGTCTCCATTATGGCATGCAGACATTGAACACGCAATGGGAGTACCTCTCATAATTTCAAATCTTCAGCAGTGCTCAGAACTTGGGAAAATTCATATTAAAGAAAGTGTCAGTGCATGTTGAGTCCCTTGGATAAACATTTTTTGATCCCTTCATTAAGCTTAACTTCAGGCCTTATAACATCGACTTTTACACAAGACAATAATACTTTCAAGAGTTTTTTTGATTATAAGGATTGAAGTTCTTTCGCTAATGTGACCTTGCATACTCCCAAGAATTTGAAGTTACCAGACCATCTCAAGTAATTACTATTGGGACAATTCAGATCATTTAACTTGTCGGAGATTCTTTGAAGATGACACATCTCTTGGCTTCATGGCATGGTCGTTACGCCACCCAGCCTCTTGCCATCACTTCTGTCGAGACCGACGGGTTCTAAAAAGAAAATAAACGTGGCGTCTTCGATAGTTTTCATGACTGTCGAGTTTAATATGAGTAACGAGGGATCTGTCAGAGCTCCGTCAGATATAGTCCTTTCCTGTCAACTATCCCACCACATCGCATCGGTGTTCTAAGCAGATGGCGTCCCATTCACAAGATCCATTTTTTACCCCAAGATCACCGGATTAGAAAAAGTTAAAAGTTAACTACTAACTAAGTGATTCCGGTTTTCCGGCTTCTGGCTCTCGTTCGGGATCCTCGAAGATCCAACAGAATTGGTAGAAACGGGGACGGTCTCATTCTCCATAGATTTCCCCCATTTTCTAGATAGTCATAGAGAGTGAAAGCGGACAGCCGTTTTTATTGCCAATGTAGAAATGACTTCACTCTCCACCTTAGGTGTTTTAACATTCAATACGTTATCCACAGTTTTCTTATTTATTATTTTCAAGGCAGCAAGTTTCTAATTTTGAGACGACGATTCAGAAATCATCGAGCTCCAGGAGGGACATGCATATTCGATTACTGGCAGTATTTATTGTCTGTAAATTTTCTGTAGTAAGAAGGTGTTGTGCCCGATTGGTGATCGGGACAAAATTTTCAATATGTTGGTCCTCCTCCTGACTTTGGTAATAACGTCATTGACATGTTCCTTGGAATTCCTAATTGACAAGGGGGACCAATTATTATCAGCAGTAATCTTCAATCAAGTAGCCACATGGCACCACGTGGCTAAATTAGTCATTAATGTATAATAACTAGGGAAGAAATTGTCCGGACGACATATCCTTATCCCATCTAATCACTTTCATAGGTGTGTCCTCAATATATTTCGGTTATTATAATTTTATATTACCTTATTTTGTTACAACTGATAGGATTGGAAATATAATTTTGTAATAATGATTTTTCAAAGATAAATAGGGAACCACAACCTTGTAACTGCATTTTACTGTGTAAATGGAATAAAAGTCTAAGAAGCAAAGAATATCGTCGAAATGTGAGTTAAAATTTCGTTAACAACTGGTTTCCTTAACTTTAAGCAACTGGGGGCTAATGAATAGATATAAGTTTATCAATATCAAAAACATCCCACGTGCGTAATTCTTACTGCTCATGTACAACTTGGAATAGCAATAACATCCATAACTGAAAATGTAGTAACACCTATAATACGCTCTCTATTCGTAAAAATGACATATTCCTTTCCTTTATTTTGTATTTATATTTTTTATGCTATAATTTGTGTTGAGCAGTTTATTTTCTTAATCTAAGACCAATTCTACAAAAACCCAGAACTAAGTGATTCCAACAATTATCAACAGTGTCTTTAACTTTGGACGGTGATTCTAATTTAGTATTGAGAGAACTGTATGATAGAACGGGCATCCCGAACCCTTTATCCACATTAGTTACTTCAGAAACCACTTAGTCACTTTTATACAATCCAGATTTTTTTCAGTTTTTGCAATGCTCATTTGCAACCATCTTTCTCCTCGCACTGTCTATTCGTCATAAGCCAGATGTCGTTTAGTCCTTGATTACTCTCTTTTGAAATCGGTCGCCTTCATTTTGTCCACGTTGGTAGTAAGAAACTATTCAAACAGTCTTTCTGGTATCACTTTAATTGGGTTACTTCCCTGTCTTGCGAGACAAAGTCCACAAGGTCAGCATAAGCTATGTCAGTTCTCCTTGAGGCCAAATAAATTACAAATAATATGGGAGATAGGAATTCTCCTTGTGGGGTTTCATTGTCGTTTTGAATGGTTTTGAAAATTCTTAACTAACCGTCCAAGAACTCCGTATCTGACAGGAGAATTCTTATCAGCTTGGTAGTGGACCTGTCCAGGAAGCTTTCAATAACTTAAATAAGTTTCGGTCGACTGACAGAAGGCAGTTCAATTCCTAGGATTGTTGTCGCCTTTCAAAGTACAGTTCACTTTCACAATTTACCGCTGAGAGTGCATTGTAGAAATCATCAATTTCTACAGGATTCTTGTCAATCCACCCACTATTGGGTGCCTACACGTTTATAGCTATAACTCTTAGACGGGAAGATCATTCATTTTGAGTCGAGAACACTAATCCTGTCGTTGATGCTCCAGTATCGAGATTTAGTGGACGCCAAATTATTCCTCATGGCAAACTCCAAGCCATAGTGCTTCACTAAGATTAGGTGGTAATCTCCACGATGCTTTTCAAATCCATTAGTCAGTTTAGTCCCCTGAAGGCATACGATATCCACTTTATACAACCAAGAAGCCTTTCAAATATGATTTGCCAATTCGGAATCATATTAGAATAAGTTATTTGCACTAAACATGTCTCCTGCGAAAATATTGGATCGTAGTGAGTTCAAAACTGTGTGGTTGATGGTAGATGGACAAAATTTGTAACTACAACTGTAGTTAAGGTGTTGAAGTCTGTCTTCCTTATTCATCTCAGTATAGGCTTTTTTCAGCGTAACCTATTATAGGTGACAACAACCATTTGTTATCAAAAACTTAAACAAATCCTTTCTTACAACTGCACACACAATAAAATCATGACCTTTCACTGCCAACAATTAATTATTAACTACAGAAGCACCAAAATGTCAAAACAAATCATAATGTCAAATATAATGACGTGCAGAGTCGATTATACTCTCAGTCAAACTAATAATCTCAGAATTGGAAGTTTTTGCCATCACAAACTTAAATAAATCGTCCAATTTCTGGAAAGAAATAGCTTCTCGACATATTCTAGGATTACCAGCCAAAATAGTCCCCAACGGACAACAGACAAGTGGTATTCTTCACATCAAAGTCAGATAGCCCAACATAATTGTGCAACAAGCCAATAGTAATGTTGAGGGCATCCTCCCCGGGTCCTTCGATAACTTCAGCACAATTATTGCAGGAAATGGCGACATTGGCCAGCAAGTTAGAAAATGGGACTAAAAATGAGTTCGAAAACTGATTATCAAAGTTTCCAGCAACAATCTCATTAAAGAGCAGTCCCAGCTTAACGAACACTTTAAGGAAGAAACAACGGGACATTTCGCAGGCCAGTCCATTAGAAATGAACTTTATAACGGGAATGCGGCATTTTATGCATTTTCTGTACCACTCCGCCAAAAAACCGGCAAAATCATCCTCACTGAAACAAAACAGGAGAGTACACGCCTCCAGGGAGTGAGTGAGAACCATAAACCTGAAAAGATCCACCACCGGGAATATCATCTCTAAGATAAGACCAGGACATCACCAGCAGGCCAATAAATCAGCTTCTTCAAAATCGGGTTCATTCCATTAGCTGATCTGTTCACGTTAAGAATGACCTCCAACTCACTCCTAGTCAGTTGTCCCTCCTCCGTTACAAACTGAGAGAACTCAGTAAGCTTATCTGCCAATAAATAACCCCAAAACTAGTCATTCCAGTCAGCTGAAGGGACGAATATGTGAAATACGTCTTCAGTGGTACAAACCGTGGTTTTTCCTTCCCTGAAGCGTCAAATTAAAGCACAAACTTGTCTGTTTAGTATTCGTAACCAAAAAGTCAACGATTTGGTCATAATAGAAGGCGGGTAGCTCGTTGTCAAGGATAAATCTCTGAGCAGCGAATTCCACAGTCTCTGAACGATTGTATGGAAGCTTAAGGCTACTATTAGGGAGTTCTTCCAACTCAACGTCAAATACGTAGTCATAATCCTAGAAATTACAAACAATGGACCTTTCCTTTATAATTTGGACGTGTGCTGGCATCCTTTACCTTCCCAACCTTATTCCACTTAGAATCCGACCAATTGAACACAGTCACAGCCCCATCCTCAGTCCGTACCATCCTCATCTCCCCTTCATGGTCCCCTTTACTAACCATCAATCTCAACCCCTCTGTTGCAGACTCTCCAAACCATGAATGTCCTCACTATCTAGTTCTCCGACCTGCATTGGGATCGACGAGCCAGCCACTTCGGCATTAAACTCATCCTCCATGGCTTTACCCCCAAATCTGGCTTCATCCGCCGAAAAAATCCGGATTTTACCGTCTCTACCAATAAAGTCATCAAATTACGATGACCCAGTAATTATATCTCCATTTTCGGAAGAGTCGACAGTCCAAACTGACTGGGCCGGAAGGACAATCGAGCTAACACAACATCCTCCCCTCCATACTCTAAAAGTCCGGTCTTCCCCGGCAGAGACAAAGCTGTTGTACTGCACTACTCGTAATTTTACAGAATTACAGTCGTTTTTTGAGATAATTCACGGAATATACGTAGTTGGTGTGTCCCGTGAAGGTTTCCAGGGGATCAGAGCACTCATGATGCCAGCAACGGACTGTCCCATCGTTGGAACAGCTGAGAAAGGCGTCGAAGGTATTGTCCACCGCCAATCCACGGACACAGTCGGTATGACCTAAATTTTCGAATAAGCTAACCTTCAAATGTGCGAATCTGAAGGTCATTTGCCACATTTTAAATGGTTTTGTCGGCAGATGCAGTCAGAAAGAAGGACTTGTAGATAGCCACCGCCCAGACTGCCTGTGTGTGCCCAGCAAGTGTGAATTTCTTAGTAAAGTTCTCCCAAATTATGGCAGTAAAATCTAAGGAACCGCTTATAAGCACATCCTTATCTCCAGAAAGACAAGTAACAGCATTCACGTGACCTTGAAGTGAGAAAATTGGCTCTTGGGAAGTCAGCTGGAAGACACGGATGTTTCCATCATAACAACCGGTATAGAAAAGTCCTGTAGGATATTCGTCAGTGGATTGAATGAAGAAGACGGCAGAGATGTATTTTGGGTGAACACAGGTGGAGTATATTTCATCGTATTTGTTGTCTTTGAAAAAATATCTTTTGGCGGTAAAGTCGCGAGAACATGATTGGAAGGAGACTGAAGAGTCTATGAAAACAGAGCGGACATCCGAGTTGTGTGATCTGATGGATTGGCTGATCTTGTACATTACACCTCACAGGTTTTACAATTATTTATTTTAAGTATATTTGCATTCAAAATTATATTATTATTTTTATAGTCAAATGGTTGCATTTTCACGCTTAATATTTGAATATCTGCTTTGAAGTTACTTTCGTCTCTTGTAGGCACCCAATAGATACGTCGTATCTCTCCAGGTCGTCACAGAGAATCTTCCTCGATCAGGTCGTAGATAAGCCTCTAGCATTGAACGTAAGGACCTTTAGACGAGATGCATCCCTTTGTATCCATTGCCTTTTAGACATTTTTCTCAATTGCGATCCAATCAAAACGAGGCACGTCACCACCTCACCAATATCAAAAAATCTAATAAATGCCGACGACCTGGACAGGGGAGCATGGAAAAGGATGACATCTAACCATGTTTCTTTTGCTGCACATGCAAATTAGTATGGCTCTCGTGAAGTGCTTAAATAAAATAAATATCTGCTTTGAAAAGCATATAAAAATACGACTCAAAAACAAATCCCTACTCTAGATGCCCGAACATATATGGAGGAACGCTAACATCGAGTGACCATAAACTAATGGTAATCAAACTTCTAAAGAGAAGATTTTGGATTAAGAGTCAAAAACAGACACAGAGAAGTTAGATACGCAGTCGAACTCTTAAGAAACGATCCTGTCCACAGAAATAACTATTCAGCTAAAATATCACAAGCCATAGAATCGATCAATCTCAATCTACCTGCTGGAAGTTCATGGAATAAACTCGTAAACAAAATAAAATCAGTGTCTACTCACACGATTGAGAATTTCCAAAACCTCAAAGGAATACACGACCCACATATAAATCACCTCTCCCATTTACAAAAGGATCTACGTGTCAAATGCATGAACACCCACAACAAAGTGAAAGCAACTGAGTTTAAAATCCAAAGAAACAAAATTGTGAGAAATCAAGAAAAAATGTCAGATAAACCACGAAACAGAGCTACAAAACCTACAAATAAAGTAGGAAAGTACAAACACGAAGCGCAAATGTATGCGTCTGTAAAGATGCTAGCGCGAAAGAAGAAATCTGAAAATCTAACAGTTCATGATGAACTCGGAAGAACCATTTACAACAACCAGATGAGTCCCCAGAAAGTATCACCAGAAATAACTTTAACAGAAGTTAAAAAGGTTGACCAGACTAAATAGCTCAAAAGTACCAGGCCCAGATAATGTTAATGCAGAGCTCATAAAAACGCTCCTGAAGAGTTTCAAAAACTCATCACTCACATTCTGAACAAAACTTTTGAGGAACACTCCAGAATTAACATCGGAATCGGAAAATTAATCCCCTTACATAAAATGGGAAAGGAAAAAGGAAAGCTAAACAGCTTAAGACCAATCATACTACTCTACTCACTGCGCAAAATTATATCGCTAATTGATCTGGACAGAATAAAAGTCCCACTACGTGGATTTATCGGAGCTAGCGGGTTTGTCTCTGGAAGATTAAGTGGGTTTGTCTCTGGAAGATTAACCTCCGATACCGTTTGGAGCCACAAATGGATGTGTGCTTCATGCCGAAAATATAAAGAGGAGTACCACAAATATTAACACCACTACTCGAGGAATATTGCATCGGAATAATTCGTTATCTACTCTCCTCCACTCAACTATTTATCCAGCTCGAAATCAGAAATCCAGAGTATTTAGAACAAACAAGGGCACCCTCTTAAGGAGACGCCCTATCCCGGTCTTATTCATCGCATATCTGAGACAACCCTATGACAGATCTCACGGCAACAGACCACCAATTAGAAGGTATTATCGACAAATTGGCCAAAATATTTGAAAAATCATTCTAAAAATTAACACAAGAAAAGAATATACTATAGAGAAATGATGCAAACAACGACATGAGGAAAAATGGAGGCATATGAAAAAACTTGGCACTCTTTTAGGAGATACAGAAGACATACTATGTCTGAAATGGAATGTCTGAACTCCTTTCATAGAATGCAGCTCAGACACATTCTAAGAATTTCCTGGCCGAAGCACATCTCAAACGAATGCCTCTATTCCCATTACAACATCCACCCATTGGACGGAAAAATTAGAAGTAACAGATAGGTCTTAAAAATGAACAGGAATACTTCCGCTAATCTCGTGATGGAACATCACTATGCTCCTCATCCGGGATCGACTTTCAGGGGAAGACCACGAATCACTCTACCAATTCTTCTACATCAAGACCTAACTTCGATTGGGAAAAGGGTTGACGTCGGGAGATGATCTTGAGCACCTGAGGGACCTATCGAGGAACAGAGAAAACTGGAAGCGATTAACAAAATTAGCCTCTCCAGTCCTATGGGATATCATAGTTGTCTTCTAGATGTCGAGACAAACTAACAAAAAAATAAATTGTTTGTTTTTAAAATTAAATGTTGTTTTTAAATATTTTAAAATTAAAGTATATTTAAATGTCAAAATTTGCCGTTACGGCGTGCTTAATAGACGAATCCGATATATTTGTCTGTATTTTTCATTATAATTAAAGGTGAGTGTTCGAACGTATATTGGAAGCACGATGAGTGGGTTTTAGTGGGAAAAAATATATTAAATAACAGCACAATTCACGGAATTTGCATACAAAAAGGCACAGAAAAGGGATTAATTTTTTTTGGGTCGAATAAACTTTCCGTAACTTCCTTCAATGAGGGTTTTGGCAATTTTACTGAAAGTCTAGATTTGGTGGACAAGCTAATTGTGAAGCAAGGATTCCCTTTGAAGCTTGAGGACAGAATCCTGGATTGTGCTTTCAGTAGCTGTGAGAATTTATTGCTGTATGTTCTAATGTCTCATGGGCAAATAATTACCCTTGGTCTCCAAGATTTATCGATTATCGGAGTTTTTACCTCTGGTGAGATCCCCATACTTTATTCTGGCAAGTTTCAATAATTCTGGCTTGGCCGTTGGAGGGAGTGTTATGGGAATAATTTTCGTTCTCAACGGGACTATGCTCTCTCCAAAGTGTGCCACAAAGTCTTATTTATTCTTATTAGAAGGGACCGATTCTCCTCTATAGACTATGCTGAGCCATATCTGGCATCCGTGGCCGACGACCGTTCGATAAATCTGATGGAAATGTTCAATGGAAAAATTTACTCACGTGTTTTCTTCCTATGGTCACTTCGGCCAGAATTTGGGGATAAAAATAGTCAAAAAACATAACTACCTACTCAGTTTGGGTGATGTAGTCTCCTGGTTATAAACCTAAGGACTCACGTGTATGTGTGTGGAAATTCAGCGCATCGGGAGGAGCCCTTCTTTTCAAAATTCGACAGCATCCACGTGTCTCCTCTCTATTCGATATCAGTTCACCCCTGAAGACCTGTTCATTACGGGAGTGCGGACTCCTCGGTACAGGAATACCGCCTCGATTCTTCCCCAGATTTACAGTACTTCGATATTCTACAGTAATACTCACATTATTTCTACTTAGAACGAAGAAGCTATGAGTTTCTACTTTATCAGCCGGGAAAGATTTATCTGCCTCATAAAGGAGAGTAAATCCTCTAACGAAGCTTTGTGGTACCTGAAATGATTATTTAAGGCACATACTGAATTTAATGTCAAATTTGGAGGAAAAGACGGGTAATTCACACTTTCTCAAAGCGGATTCTTATTTCCGATATTTTTGACGAGGACATGGTCGCTGTTGCAGAAGAAGGGAAACTTACACTGGAAAATAGACGATTGGCTGAATCACGTGAATGTAGGGCCACGTGTGAAGTATATCGAGTTGTTGATAAGCAATCTTCTCTCTTATTAGCCTGGATTGCCCAAAAACTGGAGAAGATACATTTTATGCTCAACTGCTACGGGAGAGGTTGTCTTTCGTTTATGCTGGCTATTTGTTTGGTTAATGAAGTGGCTATCAGTATTACAAGACTCAATTACCGTGTCTGGTCGGTTCAGGCCCAGCTGCCTGTTTGACTCGTCTCGTAGTCGGTGATAGAAACGGATCGTCAGAATCAGAACCATTCACCAGCTTCACCCGAATTCATGAATTAACGACGTCTCTTGTGTAACTTCTGATGGGACTTCATTTTACTGCAGAAGGATGGATATGTAAACATCTTCGTGCATAATGAATCCGTGCAGCAATACGGAGGTTTAGGTTAGTTGATTTCTTTATGTTTCAGCGATTCCGAATTCCACGTGGATTGTCTTCTTAGAGAGCTTAGAGGATCTAGTGTGTTTTTCGGATTCCAATCAGTACTCATTATCTAATTTAAGGGGGATGTAGTCGGCTGTGACTCCATGTCGAGTCGGGAATTGACTAGAATTCCATGTGGAGGCAGTAAACGGGCTTTTTCTTTGCACGTGTTCGATGGTCTGAAAGTGGAATATTTATTTGTATCTGCCCAGCCAGACAGAATTTTAGTTCAGTGTAGTTCCCTGTATAAATGGGAGAGGACCATCAAAGTTGAGTTTTTTTGGCATTTAGGAATCTTTATTGCCGACCGAATCAACTCATTGGTGGTTCTTAGGTCGGATTTTTCTGCTCAGAAGCACGTAGTGGCCTTTGGTGGAGAAGGAAGGTCGGTTATTCTCGTGGAATTTGGTTGCTTTGATAATTTACTGTTTGGACAGCAGAGAATGGTAGTGAGTATCAGGAATGCAAGAAAATGAATGTATTTCCTCTGACGATTCACAACAGCAGTGTTTTCGCGCTTTCTGCTATCAATTTGACGGGTTATGGTCAGCTGTTGATTGTTTCCGGGGCACGTGGACAGATTAGTGGGTGGAGAATTGATTTGGGTGGGAACATCACGAAATTATACGATGGATTTATTAAGGAAGGCGCCAAAAATTTGTTCGGCTTCCTTCGAAGGTCCAAAAATGGAGTAAATGACGGAGATTATAAAGTCAACGCTGTTACTGTGCTTCAGACTGGTCCTCCCCTGATCATATTCTCTGTGCTGTTGGGTCTGACGGATCTGTCAGAGTCTTTCAATATTCTGGGTCAAACCACAGAATATTATCCGTCAGTAAGTTTGAGGACAACAATTGTCTGCTTTCCGTGACCGCTTTATTTGTTGGTGGTTCACTTGTAGTTGTTACGGGGAATACTAGGGGACAAGTCCAAATAAGAGTCCTCTCTGATTCTTTTGGTGAGCTTAGTCTTAGTACTCTGAATGTACTTTCAGCGGGAGTCAATGCTCTGGATGTGAAGGAAGTGGAGTCATCCACGTGGTTGATTGCAGCTGCTGGGGACTGTGGATCGGTTGTTATGCTTCGGAATACGGAAGAGTATGCGCGATTTGAACGAGCACACTATGCTGCTGTGATGGGACTTGTGTTTGCTGGGGGATGAGGTTGGTCAGTGGAGGAGCCGATCAGAGAGTGTGCTTGTGGAGTTGCAAAGACGGTTTGTCAATGTTGGGAGAGTGGTCAACATCTGTGGCGGATTTATCGGGAATGAGACTTTTGATGTTGTTTTTTCGCTTCAATTATAGGGATGGAAGGGAGATTACTGTTGTGTTGGCAGGAAAGGGATTTGAAACATTAAAACTGACTTTATGTTGTTGAATATAATTTTTTATATTCGTTTATTGTTATTACCAAAGTTATTTGTTTAATTTTATTTTAAAATAATATTAATGTATTTAATAAGAAAAGTGTTTATATAAAAAGTTATAGACAATTTTTGTTTTTTAGGTCATAGCGTGTAATTTAACTCAGTAATAAAAATGACCCTTCCTTGAAAATGGCTTTTATGGAAAATAATTGGCAACAATTTTTCTCTGTGGAGGGTTGTGATTATTAATTCCACGTGCAGTGAGTTTACATAAATGTGTAGTAGTCGAGTGGGAAGAATGAAATCCTCTGGGAAACGGAAATTGGATGGTAAGGAGTGATTAGTTCCATGATCTTTTAAAACACTGACAGAAGAGAAATCGGTCGTAAGGATGAAGGATCTGAATGGTCACAGTGAGTCTTCAAAATAGGGATGATAGTGGATTTTTCCAAAGCATTGGGACTCCGTGATTGACTGAGTATTCGATTAAATTAGTTAAAGGATGTAATTCTTTGACTGAGAATTTTAGATGGTGAATGACAAGACCGTTGAACTTCTACCATTCGAGTTTAGTGAGTTAACGACAAGTAATTAAAGACTGCGAATAACGATGAACCTGTTGTATTGTGTACATGTCTTTTACAACAGATTCCTTTTTGCTTGAGAGACCAGTTGAGTAGTATTGAGGGGACATCTGTCTAGAGTGTATCTTCTTGAGGGTTCTCCAAAGACAAGGGATACAGTATTATCGTCTATAGTCATTCCAATCACTGGTCTTGTATTTGAAGATTAGGTCGTTCATTGATTTCACATATTCTTCCCTCACCTGAGTTCATCGATTCATCCTCTTGCGTTCTTCGAAATGATTGATTTTCACGATTAACGATGAAACCACGAGGAATAAATTTTTGTCGGCAGTAATTAGACAGTTTGTGAAAAACTCTACGGCAGCATCAAAAGAGCGGAAAGAATGCAAGAAAAGTCATTGAGTACGCGTTCGGTCTAAGATCCCACTTTTCACGTTTATAGTCCTTTTCTTGTCAGCCTCCGAGTTCTGCACAGCACCAAATACACCTGACAGATCTCTGGGAACGACTGCTCTTGACTATGACGCACTAGTTAGCCACCGGTTTCCATCACTCAAAGGGACCGGGGGTGATTATTGGAACTGATAACTCAGTATGGTGACGACACGGTCATTAATCAGAACGAGGAGCGAATAGAGGAAGCGAAACAGAGCCATTCTAAGACTGAATATGGTTAGTCTTATTTCCAATATATTACTTAATAAAAAAACTATAATTAAAATTTATTAAAAATTATGTTAATTGAAGTTATAATTTATTCTTTGGTTCACCGAATAAAGTTTTTTAGTTAGGGTTTCAGTTGAATTAGGCTCTTTCTCATCCGCATTTTCTTAATTGCCTTTAATTGTGTTCTTTTGGGAATTGGGGCACTCTGAGGCTTAGATTTTTTAATACATTCCTCAACATTAATGAGAACTGTCCATCAGTCAATTGGATTATTTTATTTCCATTTAGACAATTCATTTGGATGGGGTGGTATTCGAAACTTTGATTCATCCTATGCTTCATATGTACGAAAGGTCCAATATCCAATGTTCTCTGAGTCCATCAAGATAGGGACAGGGGTTATATCTAGCTGTCGGAGATAAAGACTTTAAATGCACTATGTTAAACAATTTACCAAAAAATATAATGATTTACCCAATTTTTTTCAAATAATCGTTAGATTTAACTTATTGGGGGTTAAATTTTAGCAATGGCAGGTTCTAAGAGTTATCTTATACAAGAAAGGTGCTCTGAAGAGCCATCCGTTGGTTCTTTTGTAGTTCCTGTTATGCGTTCAGATTTCTAATATAACCATCTCATTTTGAAAATGTAAATTCTTGACCTCCTCTAATTCTGAGACAACTCCAAACTGGATGCTGAATTATAGGCTGATTCCCTTAGTTCTAATATCGCTGCCGTACATTCCGTCTGAAGGTTCCACATATCAACAATGCCTTGATTGACGAGTGACCCCGTCATCAGTGAAAACTTCACCGCGAACCGGATCGTCTACAAAAGGATCACACCCAACATAAAGAAAGAAGTGAAGAGCATACTTTGGGTCTCCCTCATCGATTAGTTATGATAACTGTTTTTTGCTTAAATAAAGTGCGTCTGGGAGGAGCTATAGGTGGCTCTGCATAAAGTGCGGTATTTATTTATTTTATTATACTACTCCAAGTTAAAAAGAGTTGCAGGCACACGCTAATTGACAGTTACCACTCGTGATAAGTCGAGGTTTTAGAGGGTACATCGTCATTCATGGTTCACTCAGACGTTGGCTTAGGATAATTTAGAATATTTTGATTACGTACTTCAGGGTCAAGGATATGTCGACATCGAACAGTTACTGCACATGTTTTGAGTCGTTCCTATATCTGGAAATTGGGGGATATGAAGATTCAAGTATCATCGACGATCATTTCCCTAAATCACTCATCTTAACTCCATGACCTATAAATGAATTTATTACATTAAGAAACAATCAAACGGGGGTTATACAGTACCCGCCCTGAATGCGTGGCTATTCCCTCTCAGATGGCAAATGATCTTCGCTCAAATAACCACCAGCGCTCACGGAGATCTCTCTCCGTGGAAAAGGTCACTAAACTGTATTGGTATCGATGAATTTACTTATAATCAATAACTACAACAATTTATGCGTAAACTATGCTCTGGAGAATTACATGAAGCATCCTTGAATGCTGATCCTTTCACATACGTTGACCTCACGACCGGATTACTTGAACTGACATTATAAACTACAGCGGGATATTATAAAGACTTGAATCTGTGGATCATCGAGAAAGACTGATTCGATTGTCCTGGTCAAATTTGATGACACGTGGGATAGTCTAACATTTTATTTGCTTATTTTAGTAATTCATGACTGGTGCGGCTTCTACGATTGATTTAAAGGCCAAGTACGCGAACGCTGAATGGAAGATCTCAGTTCTGACGACTGCAAATTTTACAGATATTTTTCATGTCCCCACTTTAACAAGTCATTACAGTCCAAAAGAGGTGTTTTCAGGCGTCCCTCTCTTGTTTCCAACTTGGCTAGAAAATTTGGAGGATCATCTATTAATCTTTACTTCTACAACCACCAATCAGTATGTAAGGCCGCAGTATCTTGTAGTAACCTTAGCATCCTAAGTACTCCCATTGTTGGAGGTAATTGTTGGTAATATTCAGGTTCTTGTTGGGTGGCTTCCCCTAAAAAAACAGGGAGATCACCCCTTTTTGAGAAGTTCAAAGAGTCAAGTGAATGCATTAGTGGTGTTGATGTTACTGAATCCCTTGGCCATTCATCGATTTCAAACTCACGTGGTAACCAATATAACGGAAATATTGAAATGATCTCTTCGTTGAATGAGGATTTGAAAGATTGCCGGCAACTACGACTTGATATTTTCATCAATTAGTTAATATATGCAGCTACCATTTAACAAAATAACCTAAAAATTAATAAATATTTCTTTCTAATGCCTCTTAAGTATCACAGGAAGTCTGCAGTTATAAGTTCCTATGCTATGGCCACGTGGGGGATAAATCTGGGTAAAACAAACTAAGACTTTTATACATAAAATTTCCAGCTGTGTGAGTAAAGCGACCCCTTCGAGGTCAAAGGAGGCAATCCTATGTAATCGTATATACTGTTAAAACACGTGTTGGAGTTATAAAAATAGTAATTACCCACTTTTGTGAAATCAAAGTAAGCTGCTGCTCGGATAAGTACAATCAATGAATTTCGCTTGTAATAAAGTAACAATCAATATTTTTAATTACTTTTAATCTGCACATTGATATTATAAGTGACCCTATTATTGGAGACATTCCGTCCGCACAGGAATGATGACCAACAATCGCAAGTTATTAGATAGATGGGAATATAATCGTATTTTTAGAATTTGATAGAAATCAAATGAAACAGACCACGTGTCTCTATATAATAATTTATTTCAATTAAGGTAATCGACCGTTCATATTCCAACCACGTGCCAATCCAGCTTATGCTTTTCTTTTAGTAATCTTATACCTGAACAACTAATAATACGTGACTCCACGTGGTTACAATGAGCTCAAACAAAATATCGAAGTATTTCCATTACAGTTAGCTCAAGCACGTTATCTTAATCGATTAGTTTACTCCCAAAATAATTGCTTAGTTAATTACAGAACTCCCACGTGACTCACAAAAAGACGAACATTATACAGGTAGCCTAAGCACGTGGTCGTTATTGAATAATTTTTGCTATAACACTCGATTTTCTAATCACAGAATTCAAGCACGTGGTCTAAAAGGAACTAAGTTAGGGAAAATATGATTGTTAATGTGATGAGCTAAAGCACATGGCATAAAATAAATAACAAAATGTAAAGAAAATAGTCAGTGAATTACAAGTAAATGGAGTGAGATAATCACAACTCCTCCGCAAAATACGCAAATGCAATTTTTAGAGTCTTCAATGGCCTTCCCTATCCTCTGCACGAAAACTGTGAACAGGAAGAACGCAGAAGCACACATGTTGAAGAGAACCTCAAAGAGTCTTCCACTGCAACCGTTCTGTGTTTGTTGATTCGCACAGTAGACTCCGACCAGGAATGAAGAGGCAAAACCCAGGGCAAGGAGGACGTGGAGTTTCCTCGGTAAGTCGACTACAGAGGCCTTTGTTCCAATGGCCAGGGAAACAAAAATTCGGTGAAATATTAAACCGAAAAACACGGGAATCAGTTGCCGTGGACTTTTCTGGAAACCAAGTGTGATTCCGTCGAAAAATGAATGTAAAAAAATAACAAAATATCCGACGAAAAAATCACGTTTTTTCTCACAGTCTTCCACATGCTTTGAATTTCGGGATATTCTGGCGTTGAAAATCATCATAAGAAAAAAAATTATGGCAATCAAAACAAAGACTTCTGAATCCGAGTTTGAATTTAAGGAATAACATGCTAGAGCTTCCAAATAACAAGTGTATGCAGAGGGAATGAATACACTTAGAGTCAATGTGCTTAAAATTCCGTCGACAAAAAAAAGAAGTCTCTCAGATTTTCTTTTTGGAAGTAGACTCAGTTTGTTGCCACATATGGAGGTAAAAAAGGGGAAAAGATAAAAAATAACGATGAAATAAAAATTAGTGAAGACAAGCACACCAATTCAGTCAACATTAGTATATGAGTGTTCAATTCTGAAGTAAAAATATTTATTGAATTTTTAAATTATTAATATTTATTATATATTATATTAAATTTACTTTTTTTAATATTTTTTATTAATCAAGCTATTTTTATGCGAATAAGTAAAAAATGATAAAATATTGACAACTTTTCTGGATTGACGAGTGACGCCGTCATCAGTGATTCATCACTGAGGAACTGGATTGTCCCAAGGACTCATATATAAGCCAAAAGAAAAGAATAAGTTGATAACACCTTTGATGTCTTGGATTAACTTAAATAAAGTGCGAGTTCACCTAAGCGGAAGTATAAGAATTGTTTCCGTTACTTAAGTAGAAGTTTCAACTCCTTATTATCTCGTAGTGTCGTAGACAAGTTCCACGGAGGGCACTTGATGTAGTTGGAAGATGATATAAATATTGTTGTAGATAAGCAACTAAAGAACCTTGAAGAATGTCAGCTTTTTGTGGACTCAACTGTAAAAGATACCATTTCGCTACTGAAGACAGGCATCTGTTTAGTAGAACGATCTAGTTTTGACACTTTTACTGAAGAAGAAAAGAAAGAGATCCTTTTTGGATGTCTACCAAGTACTGGACGTCTCTGTATGAGGTTTCATGTGGACTGGACACTCACAAGGAATACTTTGCTATTGTCCTATCATGTCTTATAGCTGATATCGATTCCCTCTGAGCTTCAATTGGTACTCCAATGCGTATGTATCAGGATGGTGGAAAGAGGAAGGTACTTCATCCTCACAAAATCGATCCAAATTAGTCAGACTATAAATCTCTCAGAACTGATCGATTTAAAATTAACAAATTTTGATAAATTTTGATAAAGATGTAAAGTAGTGAGATGACGAAGAAAGTTGGTGATAAAATAATTGCAGAAGGTAAAAAATACGATCAAGACTTAAAATAAGGTCTCCAACAAGAAAGTCGTTGATTCTAGCCACGGATATGGATGAAATTGTTATTGGAAAAAGCTTAATCATATTAATCGTGAGTTCCTCTAAGTTGGCCGTGGAAGAGATTTAAACCCAGTGCTGGTGAGCTTAACTCTTCAGTTGAGAAATTCCGCTATTCGATATCTTCCGAGTATGTAGTCTCTTTCATTAAAGAAAGTGGAAGACGAAGGGCAACATCCGTCATGAGTTGATGAGGAAATTAAGTGGAATAGAGGCAGATCACTCACCCTATAAAGATAAGGTAGTCGGTGTACTTATAGCGTCCAGAGACCAAAAAACATAATTGTTAATTAACCGCCAAAACTTCGCACTTTTGTTATGCGGTTTGGAGAATTAATTTGATGTGTTTTAAACTCGGTTAAAATATCCCTGAGAACCTTGGCAATCATTCTGCGTTATTGAATGATGCACACGTGCTACTGACTACAGCGCTGAAAGCCGATGCTAGAGCATACCTAATTAATTAAGGAACTTCACGGGACAGATCATATGCGGGCATAAAGTTATAATTCTGAATTTAGTTTTTAGTTGTCCACGTGCACTTTAAAGAACAAGTAAACACTTATAGGCTATATAGTGTATTATCTAGAACACCAACGCAAGTTAAACAGTTAACTGATTACAGTTATAATAAGCGCAGGGCCATCTTGCCTAATGTAGTCATTGATGTAACCCACTGCTGGGTAGAAGCGCCTCTTCACGTCCTTGAACAAAAATCGAATGGGAAGAGAGCTTGGCGAAAAAGGTTTATGCCTTCTTCATAAAGCAGAGAAATCAGGGTCCACATCTAAGGGTCGTCTTTATTATTAGCACTTATCGCTATGTCATGACAAAACATGTGCAACACGATTTAGCTAATCACTGGTTAGTTTCATCCACTTCCTCCTATTCAAAGCCGCAGTGCGCAACCAGTCAAGATCATCTCCACTTCCAAGATGCCGTCCCATTTCTTTGAGGTCCTAGTCGATAACGACTGCCAGTGTCGTTCTTAGGCGACCACGGAAACGGGAGGCCTCCAACATGAAGTAATCCTCTGTGGCTACGTTCGCGGGGGCATCTATGTCCAGTCGCAGAATATGGCCGAAAAGCCTTCATCGTGTATCCAGAATCTCATTAGAAATTTCTGAGGTCTTCGTCCTTTTATAAAGAAGATTAGATGACATCCTCGTATCACTTCTTTCGAACATCATATGCCGTAGTTGGTCTCTATGAAACGCATTAAGCCTCTTCAGTTCATTTTTTGAGCAGGCCCAGGTACCAGCGTTATACAGTAGTATGGGTTTCACTAGCGAGTTGTATAATCTAGTTTTTGTTATAATGTCAAGGCCTTTTTTGTGAGCCAGGTGTTCTTTAATCTGGAGAGGGCAGTTTGTGCCAGGGTTTTCCTTCTTGTAATTTCTTCATGGTCTCCTAGGAGGGAGCCAAGCTTTTTGTACTTGCCAGTGCTCCTTCGTCCTTGTTTCTTCCCTCTTGAGTTCAGTTACCTCATTCTTGTTCGGATTTACTGTTAGGAACCATTCGGCTAATCTTCCAGGCACTTCTTCCAACAAGCGAGTGAGCGATATTTTGTTATTTGAAATAAAGTCTACGTCGTCAGCATACGCAATAATGTTTGTCTTTTCACCCATTATCGGTTTTGATTCCCGTACAAGGTATATGACAAAAAATAGGTGATAACGGGTCTCCCTGTGGAGTGCCAACAGTCGTCTCAAATCGGCGAGACAAGGCTCCCCCGACTCTTACAGTGAGCCAAATATCAGCTAAGCAGGTGGTAGCCATTCTGACAGTGAAGCGTCTAGGAAACTCCACAGAACCAGTATTAGTTTCCGTCCATCGACAGAGTCAAGGCCCTCAAAATGTCGATTCCGAGGATTGTTGTAGACATTTTGAACATTTGAACGGCCGCAGATCTCCACTTGTGGAACCACAAAACATCGGAAGTAGATCTTCCTTTTCGGAATCCGCTGTGGTATGCGACAGAAATGTATCTAGGCGTCCTTCCATCTTTTGTAATGTTATGTTTGCCAAAATTTTTCGAAGTAAATTCATTAATATGACTAAACGGAGGTTCTCCACTTTAGCTTTTGGTTTATTCCCTTCTGTACAGGTATCAAGATACCCTCTCCCAGGGTCAGCGTGTGACCATAATAGTACATTTCAATCAGGATCCTAGCGATGCATTCATACAGCTATTGGGTTCCATATTTGAAGAATTCACCACGAGTCCGTCGGGGCCAGAAGTCCTGTTGTTTTTCAACTTGGAACTCGCAAGTTCAATTTCATATGGTGTGATTTCTTAGTCCAATTTCCCTCGTTCTAGGATGATAGTGTCGTTCCTTGGATTGAAAAGTTTTCCAACGTGGGCAGCGATAAATTCCGCCACTTCCCTTTGTTCCACAATCTGCGTTCCTTTGTCATCTCTTATCATTATCGGTTAATGGGGTCTCTTTTTTATCTGTTTCGTCTTCATATCATTAAAAACAAAATCTTATGAGTTGAATTTACAAATATTTTGTAATTTTAGTTATATTAAAAGTTGAGTTAATATTAAATAAATATAACCAATAATAATTATTTAAATATCATCTTGCGTGTCGAAGTGTGATGGCAAGTTTGCTTGTACAAATAATTTCTTAGTTCAAGTTCTAGAAATAATTAGGCCATTTACAGTGCTGGTACCCGAAATACAGAAGCCCATAAGAAAAGTATGGCTTCCAAACTATTCTAGATCGCTTTCAAAGAGCGTGTTCTCTGGAGCTTAGTCACCCTCCTTGTTTTTCTTGTATGTTGTCAGGTCCCTCTTTTTGGACTTATGACGACCAGCACCGCCGACCCCTGTACTGGATTCGAGCCATTTTGGCCTCCAATCGAGGTAATTGATCTAACGGTACCAAATAGGGACTTTGATGGACCTTGGGATGTCTCCGATTATAACTTCAAGCATGATCATGCAATTTCTAGCGGCCTCCAAGATCATTGAGGTTTCAGATTCACCCAAGGACCAGGCAATCTTCGACAACGCTCAAAAAACGTAAGGCAGTGGTTTACAAAAGTGATCGGTCTTGTCTTCACTGTGGCCCAGTCTATCCTCTCCATCATTATGGGAATGTACGGGGATCCTTCATGAGATGGGGTTCGGCGTGTGCGCCGTGATCTTTATCCAAGTTGACGGTAGTATCATTTCAGCTCCTCTGTGCTGGGATCCTTGTGCTGCTGATGGATGAGCTTTTGCAGAAGGGGTACGGCCTGGGCTCTGGGATCTCACTGTTCATAGCAACGAACATCTGTGAGAATATAAGCTGGGAGGCCTTGAGCATAACAACGATAAACACAGGGAGAGGTTAGTACCGTTAAATAATAGTAAGGGACCGAGTATGAGGGAGCTCTTATTTCACTTGTGCACTTGCTGATAACACGGACGAACAAGGTCAGGGCTCTCAGGGAAGCGTTCTTCCGGACTAATCTCCCAAATGTGTCTTCGTTGATGGCGACGGTCCTTGTTTTTCTGACCGTGATCTACCTGCAGGTACTCCTCTATGTGATTGAAGGGATTTCGTGTAAACCTGATCCTCCACTCAAAGCGGTATCGCGGAAACTGTGGATCTTACCCGATAAAGCTGTTTTACACGTCGAATATGCCAATAATCTTGCAAAGTGCTCTTGTGTCCAATCTCTTCATATTCGCCCAGATGCTGGCCAGTAGATTCGACAACATTGTGATCCGCCTTGTTGGGGTATGGAGGATGACGTCAAACGGGAGGTCCTTCCCAGTTGGAGGTCTGTGCTATTATATGTCCCCGCCGCAAAATTTTGCCCACTTTGTGAGCGACCCAGTGCACTCTGTGTGCTATATAGTGTTCATGTTGGGATCATGTGCTCTGTTTTCTAAATATTGGGTGAATTTGAGTGGTCAGTCGCCGAAGGATGTGGCGAAGCAGTTGAAGAATGAGAATATGGTGGTGTCGGCCTGCAGGGATGAGGAATCAGTAGTGAACTATCTAAGTCGGTATATTGGGATAGCTGCGTCGTTTGGGGGACTATGCATTGGAGCTTTGTCTGTGTTTGCGGACTGTCTTGGTGATGGTTGGGTTATTGTAGGTGCTATTGGTAGTGGGACTGGGATTCTGTTGGCTGTTGGAATTATTTATAAATTACTTTGAGATCTTTGCCAAGGAACAGGCGGAGGCTGGCAGCTTTACTAGTCTTTTGTTTTAGTTAACATAATTTTTGTTTATTTTTTGGATTCTATGTATTCGGAACTACTTTTTGTTTTAGTTGGTTGGGCTGATTAGAGGATTCTAGTATAGGGTAGATAAACTTTCCGTTAAAGGCTTTAACACCAACTTTGAAGTAACTCCATGTTGGAGTTATTTGGTAGATTCGAGTCTATTGCCAATATATGAAACCCTAAGGTACGTTAAGTGTTGCTATAACTAAAACCTCACAAACTTATTTCATAGAGAAATTCGGAAATCCATGACTTATTGACTTTTGAAATAACAGACTGATTAGCAAAAATTGATTAAAAAATCTTAATTCTGTTTTGCAATAAAATCTGGTAGAGGATTACGTGAGTATTGAGCGTTCCTCTGATTGGGTTTAAAGATATAGAAACTCTACAAAGTCGGAATTTTGAATCGCTTTCTTTAAGACAAAAGTATCTTCTTGCGTAGTAGGATCATTGTAAAACATGAAAGAAGACCACGTGCCATTTCGCCACAAAGTGCAACAGATATTGCTAGTAAGAAGGAATTCTTACTTCTCCACGAGTTTGGTCTAAATAATGAGAGGAAACCAAGACTCAGTCAGTTGCGGTGAATAAGATGGTAGAGATCAGATATGCAAAAAATATCCCCGACCTGTTTATTTTGACATAAAAGTGGAATAAAGTCTTCCACAAATGTGAGAGACTAACTTCTGGATTACCAATGTAGTCACTTAGGATGGTATTGTGACTTTCCAGTATGGTAGATTGTTGAATAGCAGAAGAATGTTCAATCGTTGTTAATTAAGATTTTGGAGAGTTTTACTGTCCATGAAGAACTGAAACCGAATCTGGAGATGTAGTACTAAGCACAAAAAGTTAGATATTCTTAATTTAAATGGAAGTTATTGGAGAATAAATGAGTGATCTATTTAAAGACCATGTGAATTGGTATTTACTCAGTTACCCCGACATAACTAACATGTCGAAGGCTGGCTGCTATCTAAAAGTGCTGGCACAATGACAGTCATAAGGATTTCCTTGAGAATGAGCTCCGTGTAGGGGAAAGGTCTTTTAGCTGGTCAAAAGTTGAGTGGGGGACGAGTATATTAACATACACAGCAAAGGTTGCTTATCCAACAAAAAGAGTAGGATAATTTGAATTCAATTCTGCAAAAGATTTGATTTATTTTTATTGATTTTCTGGAGTCCCTCATGGAGATCCGGTCTTCTAAAACTTGCTCGCCCTCGAACCACTAATGTGTCCCTCGAGGAAATTTATACGACTCCTTGGACTCATGGAAGGTGAAACAACTTGTATGGACAACTGGGGATGGTTGTACTAAAGCTCATGCAGTTGTAGTCTTGACTGTAGAAATTTTTTATATTTATTCCATTTAATATCGTTTAAATTCAGGGAGTCAACCAGATATCTTCGAGAACGACAGAAATATTCGAAAGAGTAACTTTTAATTAATACAACAGGAACCATAATAAAAAGGAAAGGAGTTATGACTGATTAAGTGATTCGGAGTCGATTCCTTATCTGGGAATTCTGGATAAATCTCCCTAAAGAATGTTTCTTTTCATATTTTTTGGGAGGATTACAGATGTGGTATGACTTTAAGTAGAAAAAAATGCTCTGGAAATTTGGCCTTTCAAGAAAAGTTCAGTTAGGTAATTTACAATTGACGGGTCCTTTATTTATTTATTAACCCCGGATAGACCAAGAAAGAAGTTAAAGTAAACAACTAATTAAGTGTATCCAGTTTCCACTTCTACAGAAACAGAGTCCATCCGGAATCAGCATAAAGGGTAAGACGTCCATTACATGCAGTTGTGGAAACCCCTCCAGTGGAGTGGGGAAGAGAAAATGATCCTTTTTCATGCCGGCCTGGCACTGGGCGTCACCTGGACAGGTAGATCACATGACGCCACTCTAATAGGAAGAGAGAAGAGGAACAGACAAGCAAGCAGAAACTTCAATCAATTAACAACGCAGCACCACATGGCGCCACGCGGCAAAATATACAATTGACGGGTCCTTAACTAAGCTAGTGTTTCAAGAGTTTTTCGTTAAAATAAAAGCAAAGGATATTTAAGTATGATTAATAATTTACTATTTAAATTTAAATATTTTTAAATTTTATAGATTTAGCGGTCATAAAAATCTTTTTTAGTGTGACGCTTATAGTGTTTTAATATGACAAATTCTTTTCTTAATAACTCCAGCAAGTATATTTTACTAATAATAAACAGAATGACAACATCTCTTCAAGAATTCATTAATTCAATTCGCAATGATACCTTAACTGACGAAGACGTAAGTTTCTCCCTCACATTATTACCAATCAGCGCAGAAACTGCATTTGTCTCCACTATTCATGCTATTTCTGGTATTTATCAAATATATTCAGATTCATTAAACAGCCTGTCCAACAGTGACCATATTTATACTATTTTGGAGAAAATTTCACAGTATCCTCTCGCACTAACCTTAGTAACCTCAACAAGGGGAAACTGATTAAGGCGGGGTCACTTTTAGAGAATTTTCTCACTAAATTCAAGGAAATAATCAAAATCAACTCTTTGCCCACATCAAACTCCTCCACATGTTTCAGAAAGACCAAGAAAGTACTCTTGACCTAATCTCAGCTGTTCAATGAGACAGTGATTGAATCTAACTACCTACTAAACAAGATATCTTCCAGTCTAGAATTTGGGGGAGACAATAAATAAGCTGAAGGACCTGTACAACCGTACGGTGAATATGTGGATGAAGTGTCTCATAATCGTAACATTGAGTGTAATCCTAGAGTGAAATCCAAATTATTGGGGAGTCTCGTCAGGAGGACGTGGTAAGAACAGGCATCCGTTCGCTGATAGGTTACAGTAGGACGAGTAAACGAGTGTGTGAGTGTATAATACAGGTGGTGTGTGATGCTGATGAAAGTGTGGGGGAGTAGAATGTTTGATATCCGTTTGTTACTCGATGAAGGAGGTAGCCTATGATGCACTCAAATTGACAGTGTTGCTATGCACTCAGTTCGGGGTGGAGGTGTTTGTTAAGGTATATTGGTTCTGATGGTAGAGTGGACTGCTTCAGTGTGGGGTAGCTGTGTTTGTGGAGGAGTACTCTGATCTGGTGAGAATGGAGATGGCTATGGCGCTGAGTGCTTTGGAGTTGAGGGTGAATGTTCCGAAGGAGATTATACGGGGTCTTGTGGATGGTTGTAAGAATGGGAATAGTGAGATGGCCCTTGCCTGTTTGGCAGCCCTATGCAATACGGTGATTTGCGAACCCTCCAATGTGGAGTATGTGGTGGAGGCTGGGCTGTTGCCGTTGCTTGCATCCTCCAGTGTGTTCGTCAGGGACTGGGTTTGGTGAGTGGTTACTGTAGATTGCCTGTTTGATGGCTTTGGTGGCTAAGCATGAGTGTTACCATAGACATATGATTGAGGGTGGATGTCTCACTGTGTTGATGGATTATTTGATGACTGACAATGAATGTACTACGATATCTTCGCATGTTATGGCCATTACTAGAGTGTTGCAGAAGACTATTATTGCGTTGACTAGACTGTCACTCACTTCAGGAGTATCGCTGTTCATTTATAATCATAATGGGCTTGATAGGATTAGAGTGTTAGCTACTGACTCTGCTGCTAGATTTAACTGTGAACATGTAAGAGTGGCTGCTACGGCTGCTTATGATTTTATTAATACTAGATTGTCTATTGATCAGAGTACTAATGATCCTTTACTTTAATAAAAATATTCTTTATTGGGACTTTTTGGGTATATTGCATATGAGTATTATTTCATAAGGGACCATTATCGCCTTAAAGTAAGTGTTGTAGAACTTTATTTTGCCGTCGATCCAGATTATCGAGCAGAATTCTTTACGAAAAGATCAATTGTTTGCCAATTTCAATTGAAATAGATGGAGGCTCTTTGGGCAAGTTTTGAGGTTTGACCTTGAGACCCCAGCTAACGTAGCCATGGATGACTTTTTCGCTTCTGATGCTCCCTGATTCAGTGGACGACCTAGGATCAACTTCACAATGATCCTCGACGGGGAATATTGAGAGACGCTTAAAAGAAGAAGATCTGGATGAACTATGAGAGCTTGGTTATGACAGTGGAGAAAAATGACTTTGCTACAAGTTTCTCGAGTCGCACATCATTTGTCATATCAGGGAAAGAGTACTTCATAATAATTACTGCTATTTGACTTTTATGTTATCTCTTATTGCATTTCATGCGCTTGTTATGTTAAGCATTTGTTTCCAAGGTTATTATACCAAAGATGAATTTTTCTACTGATTTTAATCTAATCCTCGTGATCATATGTGATGTTTCTTAAGCACAACACTGTAAGTCTCTATTGGCAGTTTAGTGAATAAAGTTTATATAATTATATTAGATAGAGATTCTACCATCTTATGTTAAAATACATAAAA
Organism: Dicyema japonicum; assembly: GCA_011109175.1. NCBI lineage: Eukaryota > Metazoa > Dicyemida > Rhombozoa > Dicyemidae > Dicyema > Dicyema japonicum. Next base: position 140,209 of record RDEW01000078.1, read on the forward strand.
ATATTGTAATCATATTTTCCTATATACAGTAGAACTCCTAATTTTACCGAATATCGCCAAATCAATTAAATTGGTTAAAACACCGTTTATCAGCAGAAAAACCTAATTTAACAAATTGGATGGGGAAGACCCACATACAAAAACCTGAACATTAAAGACTCCATGATATATTTGAACTTTGGAAAGAAATTTGCCCAAGCACATTAATGTTTTAATCATGCCAAATGGTACAATAAAGAATTGACCCACAAATATGAACAATGTCGAGAATTATAATGTTTTTGTTTTAAAGTCCAATTTAGAAGAGGATTTTTTGAACATCAAATTTGGGGAAGAAGATATTCTTTTATAAAAAATTGAAATAGAAACGGCTGAATTGACAAAAGCAATGAATGTGCCCTGAAATACTTAATAATTCTTTAAATCTTGTAGGGTAGGTTGAAGAGACAGGCGATATCAATGTGGTAACTAATAAAGAATGTTATTCGATTTTTCAAGTATTGAAAAATTATTTTAAACACTTTGAATTTTTTGATTTAAATGGAGGGGTTAAATCAAGTTTCAAAAACATTGAAGAAAGGAAATGTGGCTAACAACACACTTGATAATTGGTTTATAAAAATCAATTTTATTTGTTACTCCTATAAGCGAAATTTTTTTAGAATTCGCAAAATTGGCGGTTAGGAAGAGTTATACAGTATTCCCTTTAAATGTGGAAATCTTAAACTTAAATTTGAATCCCCCATCCTTTACCTTTAATTACTTAAATCGACCATAACTTCAAGGTTATTCTGTTATCCTTCATAAATGTTTGTCTTTAATGATTGAGTAAATATTTTTTTGATTCTTGATTATCTTAAACTGATATTTTTGTTGAGGTCATTAAGGAAGTAGAAATCGGAGATTTGTTAATAGCAAAGTCTCCTAAATTTGCCAATTTTTGAATTTGTCCAATCGCTGTCGAAAATAATTTATGTTCAAAATCTGAGACGTCTGTGAATGACATTTTTGGTTATCTTCTCTCACGTGCACCAATAAAATAATAAACTGAATGCGCCCCGAAGAGGTAAATTCACTCATGTTAATAATATTCTTATTTTTGTGGGCTGGTGGATGGCACAACAACAATCATTATTGGCCAAATTACTTATCTGGGTACGGGTAATGGTCACTGACCACGTTGCACTTGCATAGGTCAATACTGAACGGACAAATTGTCTGTAGATAGTGAAGGGGATCCAATTTTTACTACAATTTTTAGGATTGTCATTCTCTTCATCGCTGATGTCACCTATTTTTACATGTTTGGCTGAAGAAAGTCCCTGTCAAACATGACTCCCAATATGTTTGATGCGTTATTCATTGGAATAGTCGAATTGTTAAGGATAATTATTCGCTTTCCAACCGATCTCCGTTGAGACGCTGGAGTTATTGGCCCGAGCACGTCTGGGTTTATCAAGTTAATCGGACGGCTTGCAGGGCTGCAGAAGGGTGAGCCTAGAATGTCGCGGTGGCTCTTCCAGGAAATTTTGCTAACGATTATGAGAGGAAACTCCCATTACGTACTCAATGGCTGCAGGCCATAATGGAGACCTTGCCATATCAACTAGCTCTGCTTAATTATAATTAATTCCGGATACACCAAGAAAAAGTTAACTAATTAAGTGTATTCAGTTTCCACTGTCGCAGTAACAGAGTCCTTACAACGTTACGCGAATCCATCCATAACCAACATAAGAGAAAAAGACATCCTTTCCTTGCAGTTGTGGGAACCCGTCCGGTGTGGTGGGGGAGAGTAAATAATTTTATTACATATCACTCTGACACTAGGATCACATGACACCACTTTATTAAAAAGGAAGAGAAGAAACAAACAGAAATCTTTAATCACGTATCCACATGACACCACGTGTCATCACTAATTACTTTAAACAATTCCTCTAATTAGCCGTGGCACCACGTGTCATCATTAATTACTTTAAACAATTCCTCTATCTTTAACTTTTCAATAATCCATAACCAAATTCCAGACATTTGGAAACAGTCCAACATACGCCCAATTCTCAAACCGGGAAGGCCGAAGAACGACCCCTCTTCGTACCGACCCATTGCACTATTATGTCATCCTCGAAGCTCCTGGAAAAACTCGTTTACGAATCATTTACCCCGCCCTTCCCCTTGCACATCTCCAACATGTTTTCAAGAGAGACCGATTTACATAAACACACCTCACCTCATTGAACCATTATTGAAGGCTTTTCTGCAAAACCACATCTAAAATCTGTTTTATGCTGTCTCGACCTACAAAAGACTTTCGATTCTGTATCCGAAAAATCCTTACTCAAAAAATATTTAGACTATCCATCGACTCGAAACATAAAATTATGGCTTTCAAATTTTCCTCAGCGGAAGGAGAGGGCGTGTATGCTTGGATGGGATTCGATCAGTCTCAAGATTACTTCCAAATGGAATTCCCCGAGGCTCCCTCTGTCTCCTGCCCTATTCAACTTATACCTTCCCGACATTCGTAATTAAGTTATGGAAGACTCGATAATTCTCGCTTATACTGATAACCTACTCATTATTTCACATGATCAAGACCTCACAAATGCTTCAAAAAAGTACAAGAACTCTTGCTTCAAATTCAAACTTGGCTACACCAAAACCGGATAAACATATCTCCCGAAAAATCCTCCACCACTCTATTTACCTCGGATAAAAGGCTCGGAAGATGTACCGTGGATCTATTCCTGGACAACGAAAAAAACCCTTTTACGAAGAACCCTAAAATTTTGGGGGTCACTTTTGATACGCACATGTGTTTTTCTGCCCATATTGAAAGACCATTGGAACTTGTCAGAACAAAATTGGTTTAATCAAAACCATATTTGGTGGAATAAAAAAGCAATTCCCTGCTCTCGGTATTCTCCATAAGCAATTCATCAGTTACGCCTGTGCAGCATAGGGATTTAATCTCTCGTGGACCAACCGTCTTAAAGTTGATTACACACTATGTAGAGCGGCGACTACCATAATGCACATCGCAAAGCTGAACAACATTCCACCCAGTCCCTTTGACCACCTTATTGAGCAAAACGACAAGAGCTTCCTGACGTTAACCCTCCAGCAGGACCTGTCGTCGACAGTCCGTCCTGTGTCAAGTTTCCAGAAGCACATCACCCCAGTTAGCTTTCTCACGAACACTGTCCCCCACCCATATCGTGAATGTGTTGGGTCAAAAGTCTAGCATAGAAAGAAGCTGAGAAAGCTTATCAGGATTGTCGGGATCACCTAATTAATTTCAACGAGATTAACTATTGGTGTTTTTGGGTTAAATAAAAAAAATTTCCTTACCAAGCAACTACCAAATAGTTTGATTGGTAATGACTAAGAGTGCCAAACTACCGTTCCCATAATTCAGGGGATAATATAAACATGAAGAGTGACAAAACACGAACATAATGAATTAACAATCACACAACGTTAATTTGAATGTCATTGTCCAGTTGACGACATTTGACTTTATTATTTTTGCTCAGGACTATGTTAATAATCGGTTATACCCAGCAGACTACTAAACACTTTGGCGGCTGTTGACTTTGAACACTTTGTAGGACATATTGTAGAAAATGTGGTTGACTGAGATGGTTCTTTCTTGCATTTCGTTAGTACAATCTCTTCAATTCTACTATGTCCCTCGCATATAAAAGATTGTGAGGTGTCTGATAAAAGTGGAACGCATGGATCACTGTCCTTATGTGTGGATACAGTATTTCTACAAATAAACACTCAACAACTCCTGGTAGGTGACTGTCTTAACGGAGACATCCATTTGATTAGCCTCACACCTATCACAGTCGCGTCTCATCATCTCAATGCCTTGACTGACTAAACTGTTTGCTAATAGTCTGAAGGAATCTCTACTGGCATATTCTGCATATTTGATCATTTTCTGAAAGGGTTCTCACGTAAATATGGAATATACTTGAATATTTATTAACGAATAGCTCTTTTACTTCATTAGTACTAGCCATGACAAACGATAATATCTGACATTTGTTCATGTTCTCCTTTAGTCTATCCGAACTATAATACATTGCTGTGTCCTTTATTGTACTATTATTCTGGGGTTATCCACAAATAGTACTTTCAGTTCATCAATACTCTTCTGTTGACTAAACCTCTTGGGAGAAGAAAGGTTCAGTTCGTTAATACTCTGCTGTAAACTAAGCCTCTTGGGGAAGAATGGTTCAGTTCATCAATACTCTGATGTAAACTAAGCCTCTTGGGGGAAGAATGGTTTCAGTTCATCAATACTCTGATGTAAACTAAGCCTCTTGGGGGAAGAATGGTTCGACAAATTGCTAACATGTATAATATTGTAACCTTAATGGTCGTTTGGCGTTGTGGAATTGGAGACAGTCAATAAACTGGTTATACTCACACTCTGTGAAGGATGGTAAAAATTCGTCTTGCAGAAATGAAGTAGTCTTAATGTTCTCATCTGGTAATGATATAAGTTTGGGGTCAACACTGTATTTGTTGGTCATCATTAAAGCATTCTACAATATAAGTGAAGTGTACATATTGTGTCAAGTCTGGCATTTCATACTCATTCAATTCTAAGCCTTTAAGATGAGATTTGCAGCTCCTTTTATCTCGATGAGTTGATTTATTACTGTTGATCATAGTGTGAATCAGTTTCATCAAGTCATCTTTACTAAGCAACCTAATTTACTTATCAAAAAATCCATTTGTTTGCAATATATCCTGAACATTCCAATGAATAATCTGGCTGATAAATATATGGATAGTCGGACTTTATTTCTCTCCGTTTCAATCTTAACAAGTCCACTCACGCAAGAATTCAGTTCAATACTAAATTTATGGTCACATTGATACCAATTTTTTACGATATTTGCTTCGCAATACTCCTTTCGAGTAATTCTTGTACTTCTCGAGGCAGCCAACCTTGAATTATCATTGCTATATTACCAGATTATTCCAAATTTTTCTTTCCTTTTGATCATAAAATTTTCCATTGGAATCATTTCTTTTACAAAATATTTATTTTTTCCCGCTTTAAGTTTTTATTTTTGTAGGTTTTCCAGCATGTAAATTTTTTATTACATTAATATGATCTAAATTGATTATTATTTTTTATCAAAATGTGACTTAAAAAAAGACATACAATCTGACAAATGCAAGATTGAACTCGAGTAACATGTTCAAAGCCAGCTCCCTGACTAACTTTATTCGCTCTCGATTTCTGTGTAAGCCAAGACACCAGATAACTTTGTTATGTTCATTGAACATCCACAAAGCTTTTGACTCTGCCGAGAAAAAATCTAACATGGAAAATCTACCAATAAGATATCCCCGAAAACTTCAAACTCTGGCTGACTAACTTCCTTAGCGAATGGAGAGGAAGAGTGTGCATTGGAAACATTTGTTCTGTCTCCCGTTTATTCCCAAATGGAGTACTCCAGGGTTCGCAGCTATCACCATTCTTAATCAACTTATTTACGGCTGACATTCCGACGCCGAATGGAAAAGACGACCTGTTTATGGCTTATGAAGACGATATCGTCTTGGCCTCACGGGATTAGAACATCCAAACAGCGACGTGAAGAATACAACAACACCTCGATCGAGTGCTCGAGTGTTTTAATGAAAATCGGATGTCAATCAACACCGAAAAATCTGTTACAACTCTATACCTCGGACAAAAGATTGTCGAGCAGGACAATAGAAGTTACTGCGGAGGGAAGAGGATTGCCTTTCAGCAAATGGCAAAAAATATTGGGTCTAACTTTCGATACGCATATGAACTTTTCGAGACACGTCACTAACGTGCTGAACAAATATGAGAAGAATATCAACTTTCAGAAATGCCTAACAGGTCTATGGAAAATTGGACATCACCTTATACCTAGAACGCTCTACTCACAGTACATCGAACCATGCATTTCATATGCTTTGTTTCATGGGGACCATTGGCGTCTTATACGAACACATATATGGTTTTACTTCCTTTATTGCTTATATTAACCGGCCTTAGAAATAAGATTAATATGAGAGCCGAGCTAGTGTCATGTCTCTCCAGGCGATTAGGTGAATAAGGAGGACAAAGTTGAGTAGGTGTCGGAAGTTTTCCGAATTCTCAGACAAGATTTGGAGACTACCTCAAGGTGGATGGCCTTTAATAACGAAAGCATTAATTATAAACTTCATAAACCTAAGGAGTTTGATAAGATCCAAACCAAAGTGTCCTATTCTGAAATGGATCGGGAAACTAGGAAATATACCCAAAATCTGAAATATCATACTACAAAAATGCTATGGATGAGTTATACTACCAAATTCATCAAGTCAGGTTAATCCCTTAGTCTGAATGGTCAGATTGAGAAAAGGAAAGCCATGAGTTCCTAAACTATTACTAAAAAAATCCTGAAAGTGTGATTGAGGCAGACTCAAAGAGGAGAATAATTAACCGTGTATAAATGAAGAGATGGTAAGGAAGAGAATAATAATAGATTCAATATTAGGTCGAACTGGAGGTACTGAGTGGCACATTATAAATGTAAGGGATGAAGTCAATGCCAAGGCTCCCCTTTAGTGCATACTAAGCTATCCCGGCACCTGGCTGCTAAATGGGATCTCAATTAGTTGGAAAGAGCCAAAGTTAATGTAAAGGAGTCCATCCCATATATAAGAAAAAACTCCTCACTTATGACGATGTGCATTCGCAATCGAAAAAATAATCTGTCACTGAGATGTTCTTCACCAGAGAGGGTCCAGGTGAGACTAGGCTTAAGTATTGTGATGACTAATTATTGTGGATTATTCGAAAGAAGTTTGGTGACAAAGTTGCTTCCTTTCTGATTGAAAAACTCCCGAGGTAGACAGAATTTACAATTTCTTTATCAATAACTGCCACTCTCTATTTGTCGTCTTAATCAAAAAGCTGTTGAAAACCCTTAATCCTATTTGGATATGTACTGAAATCAGTACCTCCAGATTTATCGTTTTTCTATTTTTGTTATAATATTCACCTTCCATTTACTAGGGACTCTGGGATGGAATGTTTAAAACGATACAAAATTTGTTTTTTACCTTCTTTCTAATGGTTTCGTGGGCAGATTGTAATGTTGCATTCATTTTTGTTATGTAGACATTGTACTTGTTTGAAAAAACTCATCCAATTAAATTTGTTAGGAATCACAGTACCTCAGATATATTTATTACTTTTTCCTGTAATCCTAGGTGGGCTTAGATCACGGAAAATCTGTTAGCGGTACAAAAATCTGATGACAGATATATCGTATAAAAAGAGTCCACAATAAAATTTATAATCAAGATAATTGCTATCATAACGAAAGGTAGTGCTTTCGGAAGAACAGCGGTACAAAAATCTGATGTCAGATATATCGTATAAAAAGAGTCCACAATAAAATTTATAATCAAAATAATTGCTATCATAACGAAAGGTAGTGCTTTCGGAAGAACAGATTTCACGTGCTTAGCACGTACGTGCAGATATTTTAATTTGGGTTATAGATAAGCTTAGCCGTACTCATTTCTGTCGAATCTCTAGTGAAAGTAATATGAAACAGATTATTCTTGGATCATGACTAAATATATCACCACAGTACATGAAGGAATGCACAGAGGGTGAAAATGGATATCCAGATCTCCAAAGAGAGGAGGTTCTACGGCAAGTAAAGTGAATGTGAGCTACAGGATATAATATATTTTAAGAAATGTCGAAAAGGGAGTCATAGATTATATGATCGTGAGCACTCCTGTCCTAGACATTTAAAGTGTTCTTGACTTCTCATTCTTTTGTTTTTGTTTGTGTGAGTTCTAGAAAACAATCCAGTTACTCAGTGGTGAAGCAATGCTTACGGCGTCACTCGTCAACCCCAAAGCATTGTAGATGCATTAACACTACGACCGAATGGACAGCAGTAAGATTCGAATCGTGGACTTAATGAGTTTAGTTCGTAACTTATTCCACTGTGTGAAACCACAGCGTTTAATTATTCATTTCATTTTCATCATTTTTACAGTAACAAGTATTAGATCGTCGATAATGGTTAGTAATAAAATAATTATTTTATTTATTAACTCGAACATCGATGAAAGCGAAGCCCTTTTACTACGGGAAGTTTCTGTTTACTTACGAGTCTCAGCTTCGACCACCAATTCACGAGATATCCTTATTACACAATGTTTTTTTAATCGCCATTATCATTGACATTATCCAATTTTTAAAATCTGATATTGTGACTACTTCAATTATTTATAATTTCTATTAAAGTATTTATGAAAGATATAATAAGGTAAATTGATATTTAGTGTAAAAAAATGTACAATATCGGGATTCGAGTAGAGACCATCAGACCTTTCGTCCGGCAACCGTTACAATACGCCACCGGGTTCAAACACATGACTTATATAAAACTACCTTATCTTATTGTTGGAATATTGTTATAAAACAAAGTATTTTGTAAAATAGACAATCTTAGAGGCTTTAAATGAAATAGTTAGGCAATATTCAGCTTACAATACAACATATAAGATAATATTTGACAGACATTTCGTATAATAGAAATATGCCACCACTTGGAACACTTGTCTACTTGGAGAGTTTGGATATGAAAGGTCAACCATAAAGATGTTGAAGAGACGGGAAATTGAAGTAGATGGGAAGCCAATGTAATATTGCCGCAGGAAATTAAACAAGAAAGCCTCTTAAAGGAATTATATTCCGATATCTTCAACATTGGAGATATTATTGGTTATGTACCATTTTGATGACAACTCCCTGTAATGTACTACCATCAAATAAGCTTTGGAAGGCCTCAAAGAGGCTTTTATAATAGCTTCATCTTCACTTAGTCGTGGCCAGGTTTGCTGTTTTCTCTTTACTCGCAGTTACATGTACTGTCACTTCCTTTCTCTTAATATATTTGTTGGTCTGTGACCAATCCATGGGGGATAACATCACTAGTGTTCACAACCTGGATTTTTCTTAACTATCTGCAGAATTTGAAAGTACGATAGTCCAGATATTCACTTGTATCAATTGAAATGTTACTTCTTTTCTCTTGAAATGTTTTTTCTATTACAGTTGTCAAACATTGAAAAGCAAAATATTTTTAAGGATGTTATAACAAGTCCTCGTGATTAGAAAATTATTATCCCAGTATAAACGTACTGACTGAATATTCAAGGCCACGTTCCCATTATCTGGAGTCTATAGTTTCATAAGGGCTTTCAGTCCGGTTAGGTGATCTTTGTTATGGATGGTTCGCCCATAAAAGGAATTTATGCAAGTGGGCACTTAATGTGAAATATTCTGTTCCACATTGTGGTCCTAGCATACGTATTGTTTTCCTTTGCAGTAAGTTTAGTTTTTGGATAGTGACCTCTGATAACGCGAATCTCCACCCAGCAGAGGNAGGGCCTCCAGTCCGGTTAGATGATCTTTGTTATGGATGGTTCGCCCATAAAAGGAATTTATGCAAGTGGGCACTTAATGTGAAATATTCTGTTCCACATTGTGGTCCTAGCATACGTATTGTTTTCCTTTGCAGTAAGTTTAGTTTTTGGATAGTGACCTCTGATAACGCGAATCTCCACCCAGCAGAGGCAAATTCCACGGCCGGCGTGATTGTCTGGCGGGATATGATTCCGATTAATTTATTTATATTCGCTGGGGTCTTCTGGATAAGGGCCCGTGTGACATTCAATTTCTGTAGTCCTTTGGTGAAGATTTGTTTGGCATGGTACGTAAAATTAAAGCCTGTCGTATGTAGAGGGGTTTTTTGTGACAGGTATCCGAGTTGTCCGATGAAGATTTCTGGTTCTTTTTTGGACCGCCGGTCGAAGGTGATTTTGGAGCCGATACTGATAGACGGTTAGCTATCGACCAATCGTGGATACAATCCACTTTCTTCTGTGCGAGTGAGACTGCTTCTGATGTCAAACTGCTTCATGTTGCAATGATGATATCGTCAGCACAAAAAAGCAGTAGGAAATTAACGTTTATTTATTTATTTTTATTTATTTTAATAACCCCGGGAACACCGAGAAAGATAGACAAAAGAGTCAAACAGTTAGGTGATCTCAGTCCTCTTAATCAATTGTGCCATTCGACGTATGTGATCTTCTATTNTGGACCACGGTCGAAGGTGAATAGAGTGCATGCTGAATTTGGATCCGATACCGATAGACGGTTAGCTATCAACCAATCGTGGATACAATCCACTTTATTCTGTGGGAGTGAGACTGCTTCTCATGTCAAACTGCTTCATGTTGCAATGATGATATCGTCAGCACAAAAAAGCAGTAGGAAATTAACGTTTATTTATTTATTTTTATTTATTTTAATAACCCCGGGAACACCGAGAAAGATAGACAAAAGAGTCAAACAGTTAGGTGATCCCAGTCCTCGCAATCAATTGTGCCATTCGACGTCTGTGATCTTCCATTGTCCCCACTACTTTCAGGAAGAGTCTTCTCTCGGTCTTGCAGAGTAATCTGATCGGGGAGGGGAATTTCCTATCTATTGGTTTTCTCTTGCCATGGAAATGATCAGGCGAAGCGGGTTTCCATCTTCCTCACAGACGCGAAGAAATCCGGAACCACGACTACGGGTCTTAGCTTCCATGAGTAGTGGGTCGACTGTTGATCCATTACGTGGGCAAAGCATACTGATGGTTTTCTGGTGTATTGAGTTGACTCTGTGGACCATAGTATCCGATAGCGCGAATCTCAATGCAACGGAGGCATACTCAACGGCTGGCGCAATTGTTTGTTTGTAAAGGGTAGAAACAAAAAAGTCCACATTCCTCGGGGTCCTCCGGAATGGGCGCTAATTTTCTGGCGTAAAACGTTAATTTTCTGGAGGCTGGTGATAATGTCTTTTGCGTGGGAGTTAAAATTGAGTAGACTGTCGTACTTGACTCCAAGGACAGTGAGGGACCTTGTCACTGGAATNTGGTGATCATGTCTTTTGCGTGGAAGTTAAAATTGAGTAAACTGTCGTACTTGACTCCAAGGACAGTGAGGGACCTTGTAACTGGAATCCGAGTGAAACCAATAAAGATACTCGGTTCATCCTTATAACGACGGTCAGAAGTGAAAATGGTACAAATAGACTTGGTTGCAAAAATCGTAAGTCGATTGCCAACAATCCAATCGTGAGAATGTTCAATTTTGCCTGAGTCTTAAAGGATGCGACTTGCGTCGAACGGTTCCGTATTGCAATGAATACATCGTCTGCGTAGGATAATCCGATTCGTCTCCATCATTAGGTAGGTCGTGTAGGAATAAGTTGAGTAGAATTGGTGAAAATGGAGACCCCTGGGGTACCCCGTTCGGTAGAAGAAAATCTTGTAATACAGAATGTATAGATGAAATAATTTACTATTGATTATATAAATTTATTAAGTTATAAAAAAAGATAAATTTTTATTTAAATAAATTTAAATTTCAACGTGCATCTCATGTATTTTGGCGCTTTGGGTAATGGGGTTTAACAGACTTCATACTAAAAAGTGCCTATATTATTGGCTTATTTTATATTATCGCCCACATTTGTTTATTTTATTATAATAAAGCTACTTATACAGATATTCTTAGAAATAATAAACTAAATCTCACTCTATGCTATTCAGGTTGAACTGGTGACGTGGTTCTTGAATTATTATGTCTATCTCACACATGTCGAATGATCTCTTCACTCTGGCTTCATTCAACGTCCGAGGATTGAATGAAAAACACAAAAGGGAAGATTTAATAAGTGACTCAACATTATATAAAGTCACTATGTGCAGTATACAGGAGACTAAAGTGAAGGATGCAGTTGATGAAAATTACGGAGAGTTTAGACTTAAACTACTAGACTCCGAATGCAACCACTATGGACTTGGCTTTGCTATACATCAATGTCTTGATGGGAGAATTCACAGAGTGTGGAGGGTTAATGACAGGATAGCAGTACCTCAGAATAGAGTGGAGGACTGATAATTCCTTTATATCCATAATTAATGTCTACGCGCCCACAATGGCCAGGGTTTCTACAAATCCGATGAACTTGATCTGTTTTATGTCACTAACGGATACCAAATCTGATCTCAAAGGCTCGTTTATGACCTTTTTGTGTAAAAATTGGAACGCTAAAGTGGGACACTGTCCATGAAGAAAACCCTGTATTGGGTAGACATGCCAGGGGGAGGAGGAATCTACAGAAGAAACTAACCTGGCAATCATTAAATTAAACAACAACAGGTCAGCAGGACCAGACAACGAAATGATCAAGTATGCACCAGGCGAACTGACAACCCTCATTACAAAGATTTTCAATAAGGTACTTGAGACACATTCCACCTTTAAACTTGGTGATGGAATTTTGATTCTTTTGCATAAACCAGGAAAGATCAAGGGACCGATAAATATCTAAGACCTTTGATATTGCTGGGATCATTGAGTAAGATACTATCTGATTACCCTTAGTCGGATATCTCTGATGTTTATTAATTTTTGTCGCCGGGACAGAGTGGGTTCAGAAAGGGACGCTCGACCGCAGATGCTGTTTGGTCCCACAGGTGGATATGTGCCATGTGTCAACGATACAGGAGTGATTTTAAGATTTTGGGAGTGGACATGTCCAGTGCGTTTGACACTATCAATAGAAAAACATTGTTGTACGTTGCTGGGAGTTTTCTTGATGAGAATAACACAAGACTTTTCCGCTTCCTATTATCTAACACTGAATTAACTGTACGAGTTGGGAACAACATCGAAGCCTTTCGGGACAACAGTTGGAATACCTCAGGGTGACTCCATCTCCGGTTCTATTCGTCGTATACCTGGAAGCGGCATTGAGAGCTCTTAGAACAAAATATGAGGATGCATGCCGATGGAGATTATATATGCAGATGACATATATTTGTGTCAGAAAATGATCTGGAACTTGGACTTGTTTTTAGAGAAAATCCTGAGAATTTAAGAATTGTCTCTGCGAGTTATTCAGGAAAAGACTGAACACATAAGAACCACAAGGGAATTAAAATATATTGATGAAAATTGGAGGAAAAAAGGAAATTGAGATCCTTACTTGGTGATAGTGAGGACATGATGTATAGAAGAGTTCTATCCACTGCCATGTATAAGAAAATGCAGAAGATATGGAGTCGACAAAAACTAATAAAAACAAATCTAAGAATAAGACTATATAACGCATATATAAAGCCGGTGCTTGTGTACAACTCGGGTACATGGGGGTAACAGAGCTAGAGCTCAAGAAAATGGATATATATAACGAAAACAATTACGCAATTTAATAGGCCTAGGTTGGCCCAAAAAGATTTTAAATAAGAAATTATACTCTGTGGCACAATCGAGGCCAATAAGCATTGAATCAGAATGGAGACTGTTTAAGCACGTGCTTAGAATGGACATTAACGCCCCTGCAAATATAATAATGGACAATTACTTTAACAATGAGAACAAACCATCGTTCAGAGAAAGACCCAGAGTCACCCTCCCCGTTGCTCTAAACAAGGAATGCCTTAATGGAATTGGAAGAAAACTTAAATTTGCAGAAGACCTAGAAGATCTACGGACAGATGCGCAAAACAGAGGGCGATGGAGACGCCTAGTGAAACAAGTTTCGAAACGTGTGGCACAAACGGGACCTTAGAAAAAAAAATTTTTTTAGTTGTGAAAATGTCATGTGGCTCGCCGACGACGTGGTGGCATTTGAAAAAAAAGAACCACACTTTCCCCTATCTTCACGGGTGGACCAATAAGGAAGGCCTGCGCCGCTGCGGAGACGTTGAGGCAAACCCTGGACCAGCCAGAATAGTCCAACTGAACATAAATGGAATCAAGAACAAAATACTCGAACTTCGGACATTTGTGAAAGAAAATCACATTGATCTGTTGCTAATTCAAGAATCTAAACTTTCTCCAAAGAATTCAACACCAGTATTTCCGGGATTCACAGTAATTCGCCGTGACAGAATTGGCAAACTTGGTGGGGGTCTTCTCACAGTTATTCGCAACGGCATTCCGTTTGAGGACATAACCAACAGTGCTTACACTATGCTTAAAGGATATGGAAATCTCGAACTCTTGGTTACCAAAATACGATTCCCAAGACTATCAATAACAATTGTCAACGCATATCTCCCACCACTGAGTTCCTGCTCGTCCAGTGCCCCAGACTCACTCCTCTCGCGTCACTAAAGGATGTGATTATCTGTGGTGACTTCAATGCGAAGCACCCACTGTGGCTGACAGGACAAACCTACGACAAAAGAGGGAAGATGATAATTGAGGACCTCCACAGCCTATGTATACTCAACGATCCTGCATCTCATACAAGAACACCTACTCGACGTAATGATAAACCTTCTTCTATCGACATCTCATTGTCATCACCGTCCTTGGCCCCACTTATTGACTGGTCAGTGAAGTATGACACCAGTAGTGACCACAACCCAATATTTTTGGAGGTCAAAACAAGGTCACGGATAAAAGGACAATGCCCAACAATAACTAACTACAGCCTTGCGAATTGGAAAGGATTCAAGGAATACGTCGATAATTGTATTGGACTATTAAATTTCCCCACTTTTCCCTCCGTCGAACAATTAGTGAAATGGTTCAACTCCATTATAAACGATGCGAAAAAGAAGTACATTCCTATGGGGAGACAACCAACGTCATCAAAACGTTTTAACACAACGACGAAACATCTGATCGAGAACGAAACAATCTAAAGATGGTAAAATCGCCAACAGAAGAGAACATCAGGAAAATACGAGAATTGAACAGAGAGATCGACAACAACATAAAGACAGAAAATGCAAATAGATGGACGAGACTATCGAAAGCTCTCTACAAAAACCCCCCAATGCAAAGAGTGTGGAAGTGGATCAAAAACATCAAAAGATCCCCAGAGAGAAAAGTCGAAGTCTACATAAAACCAGACACTCTGATAAAATATTACACATCTATATCCTACAGGAAGTTTTCAAAAGAACACCAAGTATTCCTGAAAAAGATTGAACCGAAACGCTCAGATAACTGGATCCTATTTACTAGTCAGGATGTTCACAGAGCCATATCTAAGGCCAACAACTCAGAGGCCAAAGACCAGACAACATAACCACATGTGAACTGAAGCACCTAGGCCATCGAGCCCTGGAACTATTAGCCTATATATTCAACCTCTCCATTAACACAAATACAATCCCTGAAATATGGAAGAAGTCTCTAATCAGACCTATCCGAAAACCCAACAAACCAATAGATAAACCATCTTCCTATCGCCCAATATCTATTCTAAGTCCGGTCTCAAGGATCCTTGAAAGGCTTGTTTTGAAAAAAATACAAGACTCAATCTCAATACCTCCGACCCAGCACGGATTCCGGGACAACCATTCGACTACAACACACCTTACAACCCTCACACAATTCATTGCGGAAGGATTTAACTCCCCCGAACCCCATCAGAGAACAGTACTTATATCCGTGGACATCACAAAAGCGTTCGACTCAGTCCCTAGGAAACTTCTAACAAAGAAAATATATGAAACCAACATCCATCCGAACCTGAAACTTTGGCTTGGAAACTTCCTAAATGGAAGACGAGCACAAGTGCTCTGCAACAACATCAAATCAAGATCTCGCTATTTCCCAAATGGAGTCCCTCAAGGCTCCCCACTATCACCCCTACTCTTCAATCTCTACATAAACGACATGCCACAAACCTGTAATGAAAACTGTCTAATCCTCTATGCCGACGATATCATTCTTGCCTCCAAGGACAGAAAGTAACAGCGAGTTTATGGCACACTCTTCTTCTAAGAGAAGATGAGGGATTACCAACAATTTTTTTAATAGCCTTTTTCACGGAGCCGTGGTATTAGCTCCGCATATATAGGACACACTTTATTTAAGTAAAGAACAGTTAATTTTAACTAATCGTAGAACCAAGGAATGATCTTCACTTCTTTTTTCTTTTTCTTGTGTGTGGGTCCTTTCTAGACAATCCAGTTCCGTAGTGAGAGTCCACTGATGACGGCGTCACTCGTCAAGCCTTTTTAGCATCGTAGATGCGTGGAACCTTCCACCAGGTGAGCAGCGAGATTCGAACCCGTAACCTAAGTCACTTTAGCCCGACACCTAACCACTATGCTACCCGACTAGGGATTACCAACAATCTGGATCAAATTCGCTTTATTAGTTAATTTACTCGTTATAAACAAATAAAATTATATTTTAAATAAAAATATTATTTTTTTAAAAAATGAATAAATTAAAAAAATAGTTGGCGAATGAATTCTCAAGCTTTGACCAACATTTCTCAAGTATTAGTATTATAAAAATAATGATTTATGGACTTCGCTACATTTCCACATATGTCATAAATATCCTGATATGCAGAATAATTTGCTTCCATGTGATCAGAAACATAACTCTTCGCTACATATTTTCGATTTTAGCAGGATTTTATCTTCTTTATGGAAGATATGGAATGTTATTTCTCATATTAATTATTTCAGAGAAGGATTCCACGTGTTAGCTCATTCACTGATAATATATTTGATAATATTGTACATACCACACACTGGAAAGGTCTCCTGCTCACTCGTCGTATCTTTCGTATATTTGGAGGTACTACATTTCAAAACTGCGTGGGAAAATTATGAGCGTTTATCCACAGTTGGCATTGCTAAGTTTGTATTGAGAATTATTGTTAGCCCAATAATGTTTTCAACCCAAAAATTAACTGCTTTAATTATGTCATGCCACGATGGTCACAATAATGTGGAAGAAGTAAACGAGAAATACGTTCTAAAGTCCTCATATATTGAATCGTAGAAAAACTCCATCCTTGTTACAAATCCTTGGATATATTTTCTGTTTCCATGGAGTATTCTTGGGTCCCTTCTTCCATTTCAAAGACTACGTAGAGTACTTAGAATCCAATGAGGTAGTTTGCTTATTTCATGTAAGAAACCAAAGTTTCCCATAAAAGTTATTTTAAAGAAGTTGATTTCTTCGTTATTAATTATTCAACTATCGGGGTATTTAATAAACTACAGAACACCATGGTGGATACACGGTGTCTCTTTTTGTTACCCCACAGAAAAGTCTAAGGAAATAAATTCCGTTGTGTCATTTTTTAGGTTTTATTTCTACGCATTTTTGTGTATCTTTGCGGTTAGAGTGAAACACTACTTCTTCTGGGTGTTAGGTATAACATTGTCTTCAATTAAGCCGATGGACTGTTTAATTTGGCTGGATTCGGATATGACAAAAAAACCGACAAGTGGTCCATGACGACAAACGTGGATATTCTTGGTTTTGAGGTAGTTTTGGAGTCCCATCTTAGTTTGCTTCTCACATGCAGAAGGCTGTTGCTAGTTGGAACATGACAACAGTGAAATGGATCCGCTACATCCTCTACAGTAGAAATATTCCGTATAAACGGATCAAATTGTTTCTCTTTATGGCTGCCTGGCATGGAGTCTACCCAGGATATTACATTTTCTTTTTAAACTTTTACATGTTTTTGCATGCAACTATTAAAGTATAACAGTGGTTTACGTGTAGATGTACAAGTTCAGCGAACGAATGAATATCCCCCCAATGTTATCAAAAGCTGTCCAATCAGTATGGGCTCTCGTATCAATT
This sequence comes from Dicyema japonicum, assembly GCA_011109175.1. Classification (NCBI taxonomy): domain Eukaryota; kingdom Metazoa; phylum Dicyemida; class Rhombozoa; family Dicyemidae; genus Dicyema; species Dicyema japonicum. The sequence continues at coordinate 157,930 of RDEW01000078.1, forward strand.
GGGTACATCTCCATCCCATACGTCGTCCTCACATTGAATAGTACACTTGAAATTTATTGGTAAGGAATGTCCTTATTTTAGGTCTGTCGGCTTCTCTTTGCATTTTGTGGCTTTATTTATTATTTTAGTACTCTGACTGGGAATATATTTTTGACGGGGGAATTATTTTATTTTCTTTATATTTCAATTATGTTTGTGAATAAGACTTATGTCTTACACGAAAATAAGTGGTTGTATAATGTTATTGTCCAACTTCTTTTGAATTGAGCCAGTGCAATGCTCTTTCTGCCACTCACCATTGTCTAGCTACTCTTAAATCTATATTGTGGTTCCATTAACCGCTCCTGTTATCTTCTAGCTCAAAGTATTTTCGTTTGAGGTCAATTATAACTTAACCAAAATCACTCCCTTGAACATTCTTGGTCCATTAACATACTTTTAAGAGTTTTCTTGATCGTAATAGATTGAACATTTTTTACTTACAATTCCTTCAAAATCGGAATAATCCTAAGTTTTCATAATTTGCCACCACCAATCTGTGATCACTATCTACTAGTGTCTCTATCTACTATTCAAACTTACAATTTCTTAAATTTCCTAAAAATACAACATCACTTCATCAATTTTTAGATATGGGGATCATAAACTCTTTCAAACCATATTTTTAACAACGTTCTTTATGAAGTGATATGTCTTGACGATGTTAAGGAATACTATTCGACCCTATTGAAGATTAATATGATGCAAATAATTGCATTTGTAAGGAAAGCTTTTACGTGAGTCAGCGGACTTCATAACTTTTGGGCTCAGACGATACCATGGAGCAGATTACCATCAAAATGGAGCTGTTCCCGTCTCTTTAGATTAATTTGATTAACCAATACATTCCGGCAAATGGATCATGTCCAATGTTCTACACCCCAAACCTACCCAGCCTCTTTGCACCAAAGAACGTTCTAATACCTAAATGCCCGACACGTCGTTTGGCTTCTTTCACAGTCCTCTGACAGCCGAGGCGAGTTCATTGCAAATGGTCTCATTCCCCAATACTGCTATTGCCGATTTGGAACAGCTTATGATATTGGATTCTCCATAATAATCCTTTGTGGGGACAAACATTTGGCATACTTGCTGTAGGGTGTCATCGTATTTATGATCTGATGGTTTTCTTTGTAATTAATTAACTTGCTTGTAATTTCTTTGCTTAATAATAATAACAAATAATAATAAAATATTTAAATTCTCATCTTTGTTGTATGTTCAATAATATCAAAATAAACCTATCAGAAAGCTTCAAGAATTTGTAAGATTATGTAAATTCTTGGTATTAGTTCCACAACTACTCGATTACTGAAAAACGAAATAATTGGTGGTTACAAATCTCCTAGAACAGTAATTACTGATCCTAAGCCTGGTTCTATCGAGGTCTCTAACTTTCCCAAAGTAAATGAACATGTGCTTACGTTAGGACGAAGTGATTGCGGCCTCTGGCTTTGATAAGGACAAGTTTAAGTCTCGGAGTTGTGTCATTTACCAAGAAGCTAAAAATGCTATGCAAGATTCCTCTTCAAAGACACGTGTTTGGCGTGTCATTTTTGATAACAAAAACCGGTGGGAGAATCCTTTGATGGGTTGGACTTCAAGTGGGGACCCTCTCTCAAACATGGTACTGCAGTTTGACACTTCTGAATCAGCTGTGGAGTTTTGCAAGAAGAATAGTAACACGTTGATTAATTTAGGCTGGAGTTATTCTGTAAGAAAGTCCAACAATCCAGTCTTCAATATAAAAACTTATGCCCAGAACTTTTCGTGGGACAAAAATACTCGTGTCTCTACTAAATAGTCCTAATTTATTACACTAACCACCATAATTTTTGTTTTATTTGATAGTTGTTGATAAATCTAAGGTTAAGTAACATAGAAGGTAATGGTCACTCACATAACTTGGAATGTGTTTTTTAAAGTTTTTTGGTTTGGCATGTTTTTACGAAGGTTTTCCCTATATTCGACCACTCTATCTTATATCAAGGGGATGTTTTATCTCCATTCCTTCACTTTCAAAATCAAAATGTAATACATGAGGAAAAACAATGAATTGGGTTTTATATTTTTAGAGAATTATGATTGACCAAGTCAAATTTGTGGATGTGAAATTTAACATCATTAAATGCCCATACATCTCCAAATAATTGTTCAAGATGCCGGTAAACATATAGAACGAACTGGAAATAACTGAGTTATATGTGCTCACGTGCATAATATTATTCCACATTGTAAAAATAAGATATTGTTTCAAGAATGTGGATATAATAATTGTCTTTTTGAGAAATTATAAAAAAGAAATTTTTTATGTGTTATTCGTCTGTATTGCTGCTAGTTAAGTATGTTGACTTGAAACAGTATGACGTAGCTATAATGTGGATTATTTCCTCAAGGTAAATAACCTTCGTCTCTATTTTAAAGAACTCAGGTTGACATTGAATAATAATGATAATAATGCTGCACTTTACGAAGAGCCATGTTAGCTATAGCCAAGGCAAGACACACACTTTAGTTTAAGAAAGAACAGTTATCATAACTACTCGATGAAATAGAACCAAGGAATGCTCTTCACTTCTTTTTTCTTTTTGTTGGGTGTGAGTCCTTTTGTAGACAATCCGTTTCCGCAGTGAGATATTCACTGTTGACGGCGTCACTCGTCAAACCAAAGCATTGTAGATGCGTGGAACATTCAGCCGGAATGTACAGCAACGAGATTCGATCTAGGGGCCATCAGCTTTTTGCCCCGCACTTGTTACACTTTATTATTGACGACGAAACATAGAATCACATAAGCCATAATTATAAACGTACCTCCACTGATAATAACGTTATGTTACTGCAGGGATGCATGAGATTTGTCATGTCATTGAGGAATTGTAGGTTTCCCATGAAAAGGTGATCTTCCATTGAAATTTCAGTCTTAAGATTAGAGAAGTAACTCAGAAAAGGATTTTATTCGATTGATCAAGTTATCTTCTGCCTAATGAGCAGAATTTTTTCTGTTTCAAGATTCCTCATGTGACAGAATTGAATGTATCAACACTACCGATATTAAATTGTTAGCCTGAGGTTAATAAATAAGATATTCAAATATTTAGAAGAGTCAGAGCCACAAAGGAATCGTCTGTTAAAATTACCAATATTAAAATATTTAGAAATATAAAAATGTATTTATTTAAAATTATAATTATTTAAATATTATTAGTTAAATGAGCAAACTTTTTATTCTGATATGCGACAATGACTGTAAAACTGATAGAATATCTAAAATGGATATATCTTCATGTATTTTGAGGACTGGAGTCCGGTATCTTTATAATAGCCTACGTAAGAAGAATTCCTTCCAATGGGGTTATTCTTTCTTGGGTGATTCCCCACCTACAAACTGGTTAGACTTTAATATTCAAAATTATGATAAATTTCACAACAAATTGTGCAATCACCCAAAATCCCAATCGACAGCCCAAATTCTCTCAAAGTCACTTAAGGACCTCATTTCGGCCTCTCTCTGGGAGTCCCCTACCCTCATGTCACCCATTGGAAAGTTCTCCAGGACACCTTCTAAATTTTCCAAACTTCCATCTGGTTATATAAAGCACGTTATTGTGATTGGAAGAATTCCTGAGGAGAACTCTGAAATTGCAGACTTTTTTGAAATATCCTTTGAAGATGCCGGAAATGTTGTCAGAAAGGCTGGAAATTTGATTTTCCGTGAAAATATTTGCAAGATTCTGAAGAACAAGAAGATTGATTTGTTTTGGCTTAAATTTGGAAGTACTGGGAGGATAACAAACGTAATTGACTCTGTCTTGGGTAAAGTTAATGGTAAAGTAATGAATATTTGCGACTTTATTGACTTTCCTTCTTCCTTGTGTGGATTCTCCAGTTTTGTTTATGAATCTTTCTACAAAAAAACAAGAAAGTCTCCAAAATCTTTCATATCTGTTCTTAAATTTTTTGGGAGTGACAAAACCGCTTGGTTACTTGAATTACATCCACTAAAAGACTTTATGGAGTTAAATGAGTTAATAGTTATAGCCCACGTGGATAGAAAAGTCAGTCTTGTCCATTTTATTGATAAATTTTCAAATTATCTATTCTTAGCTCATGTTAATATTGTATTATCAATTATTTTATTATAGAATGTTGATGAATCAGCTACCCACGTGGATAGATATCACAGAGAGTCTAATAATTTGGTAGGGTGTGTGTAATGTATTAGATATTACTCTGTGATGGGAAATTATGGATACTTTGTTGGCAGGACAAAATAATGAACTATGCCTTCATTTACTCCCTCAGACTGTCCTCTCATTTCCTTAGTGATGATGAGTCTGGTACCACTTTTAGACATGATTACATTGAGCCTATGTACAATAACATGACTAATGACTGCTTTCAATATTTTGAGGATGATCTGTGGATTGAGGACATTATTATGTCTGAGGATGACGATTTCTATAACATTGAAGAGACTGTAATACCAACCACTGATAAAATAGACTGTTTGGTGGTGTTTTATTTGACAGTTACTGGGATGGAAGGGGACTGGTTCCTACTGTGGCAGGGGAAGTGATCTCAGAATGGAGGAGACATAGTTACGTTGAGTTGTTGGATAGACTAAAAAGTGCTGCCAAAATGTATTGGGTTGGTGGAAATGTAAGGTTTTTTGATAATTTAGTGGGAACACAATTTGGGAGTATTCATAGGGGGTAACCTTGTTCTGGAATTCAATAGCCTCAAGGATCAACTGTTCATAGGAGTAATTGATGCTGATGAGTAGTCTTTGCTGTTATTTAGATTTATGTTTCAACTGCTCCTTCATTTTGAGGCTAAGGTACTCCAGATTGGGGGTTATGAACCGTTTACAGTCGACGAGGTCGTATTATACGATAGTTTAGATTGATTCAGTTTTGGGGGCAATTTCTTTAAAGTTTGGACCTCCCACAGTGGCTAAGTTTATTAAGATTTTGTATGAAATGTATGGATTTTCTTTATTTTAGGTATTACGATGCCCTTCCTGACGTTGTTGAGAGGATATACGATTTTTTGATGGTGGATCTGCCTGATAGGTCACTTGAGGATATACATGACAATATGTTTGATGAAAAACTGATGTCTCCATTTCCCTCACTTGATAATACTAGCACATATTCCCAAATGTTATGTTTATGTTAATTTTAGGTCTCCTCGTTCACGAATGTCCGCCCAGGCTGGTTGCAAACTCGACAAGGTACCAAAAATATGCATTCCATACTGTAATGAATACTCATGCGAGGCTAATATGGGTCGGCTGGATTTATAATTAATAGATCCTGTTATTGAACGGATGAGGGATGAAACTTACTTTGGAGGGAAAAAGAGACCATCTAATGTAGGAGAGAGTTCTCAGTTATCAGAATCTGAAAGATCGCGTGTTAAACGAAGGAGAATTATGAAAATTGTGGAGGAGACCCCTGAAAAGTACCAGGGAATGTCGGTGTTCCAAATTAGAAAGAGATATGACTCTGACGAAGTTGTATGTGAGACACCTCCGAAGGAAGGGATGTCTGTGTTGGGAGAATTTGAAAACTATAATAATTCGTTTTATGGAGGGAATGCAATCTCAAGGATTCTTAAAAAGTCAGAAGAGACTCAAAAAATGTCTGTTGTGAATCCAAGTCCTAGAAAAGTTAGCAGAAGTCTGTTTGAAGAATTCTTTGAGGATTGAATTATTTATATTTAAATTAACCTTTTGTTACCTTATGATGTTTATGAAATATTAAGATCACCACATTATTCAAATTAACACCTAACACTTTTGGTGGTAATCCGACCATAGAGACTGTCACATTTAAGGGTGGACTTGGGTGTACCAGCAAATCGTGTGATAGGGAAATATTTCATGTAAAAGGAAGATTATTCTAAGGAAGACCCAGGACAACTCTACCTTCCACGTTAAATGAAGAATTAAAAGCGTCGACTGAAAACGGCCGACAATCTCGATGAATTAAGAGAACTTGCAAAAAGGATGAGGCTGGTGGTACAAAGGGGGGGACAAGGTAACTTGAATTGACTTTTTGTTTTTTATTTGTCATCGGCAGTGTCGATAATAATAGTTACTTTATATTATAGCACTCCTGCCGATTTCTTTAATTATACCGTCATTGATTTTTCACACATCAAAAAAGCCTGAAACCGTCACCAATCCCAAGGATTATGCTCGGACGACACCTTTTCTGGTTTGATGGAATCTGATCCTGACTGGGGACGTCAAAATAGATCCATGGCCCCATGCTGGTATAACCTTTTACCAGAGGATAACTTACAACATCGAATTCGATAATTCCACTTACTAAATACCACAATCTTATATATGGGAGATAGAAACTCCGTAGTATGCTCAATCCACTTACAAAGACGTTTGACTCAGTCCCAAGAAAGATAGTAAAAAAAAGATCTTTGATGTCCTAACTAAGTCTGAGTGAGATGAATTGCAAAATTCCTTAACGAAAAAGAGCTTTATCAAATCCTGCTAAGTCTATATAATTCCTGACAAAATTATGTCCCATAAAGATCTTTTTGTCGCCGATCCTGTTTAACTTATTCTTGATCGATTTGCTCATCGATTTATCACCGAATCCAGAGAAGACACTTTAATCTTAACCTATTCTGACGACAATAAATTAACTTCTAAAGATCGGCGTATCCAGAACCTGAAAAACGTTTAAAATCTGCTCGATGGGATCAATCGTTTGATTAGGTTTGGTAAAAAGTAATTCACTATGCTATTCATGTCAAACAGGAAATTGACGAATTCTACCCCTTCCCAATGGGAAATAAATATTCTACTCTCCAATGACTAAATATGTAGAAAGTATACTCTTGCCAAAGAAAATTCTTGTGATCTGAAATGTCTGAGTGTTGTTGTGAAGAGGCCTGATAAAATAATCATTTTTATTAATAAAATCCCAATAATTATACCCTATATATTAAATATTTTTGGAGGTTGTGTTCATTTTGTTTGACAAAAAAAATAGCATATAACTTAGTTCCAGTGATAAAGAAGAGACTGAATGATCCGTGAATTGTAATGATGAGATAGTCAATAAAGACAGCATAGATTGGATCTGATTTACCAAGACTGGGAATATACATGAGCCATATTACGAAGATTAGTATAATCAATCCAATAATGGCTTTAGCCTCACTATAATTTTTGTTGCTCTTTCGTTTAGAATATGATATAAACCCAATGACAAAAATAGGCCACAGTGTCGAAAAAACAAGTATAGGTAATCTAAATTTACCTTTGAGACACAGAGGATATTTTTGTTTGGTATTACCAATAATTTTAATATAATACTGTATTTGGCTATTGTAAGTGATACCATAATTGATTATAACCTTTGAATTTTAAATATTATATTACCTGAATGAATATTAAAAGAAATGTGAAAATAAAAGTAAAATAAAAGTCTTTTCTTATTGCTAACTTATTTTCCTCGGGAGTCAGGATTTGAATAGGCATTTTATTTCTGTAAATTTTGATGATTCTAACAAGAAGTGACAAATAAATTATTGAGACTGAAATACTCGGAAGAAAAAAGTACATCTAATTACAGCATAAATCATACCCAACATAAATTATCAACATAATATAGAAATGTGAATAAACCAGAGAAATATGTAATATATTTTGATGTCAATAAATTTATGTGGACTGACAAATCTGTGTAGACAAACAAATCACAATTTATTTTATACATGAAAATTATTGTAAATATAAAAATCACAACAATATCCGCTGTCATTACATACAATATTATTATTTTAACATTTTTTTCAAGAATGTAGGTTGTCGGCTGGATTTTTAACACACCTACATTAAAATAATAATTACTGATTTAAATATTTACTAAGAGGAATCATTTCCGATGGACATTTTATACAACTTTTTGTTTTATCGTCCAAATATTCAAAATTGTCACATTTTTTACAAAGAAAACACGAAGCCGAAACAAGTAACTTTTTATATCCATAATCACAATCTTTTTTACCTCCTGATATTTTTTTAGTCCATCCAATTTCAAATAAATCGTACACAGCTTGATTTTCAGATTTACCCTGAGGAAGATGATTTTCTGTGGATTATTTATTTTTCCGTTATTTAAAAAAGTAAAATGTGGATTTATTCTATTTGCTCCTTTCATCATTTCTGCCGTAATATTTGAACAAGTTGAATTATTAAAACACCGTTCATGTAAATCAGCTACAAGAATGATAGCCGTAGCCAAGTTCAACTCGTAAATATCATTATCAGCTTTGTTCAAAATTTTGATATATTTATTCATTTTTTGATACTCAAAATTTGGGAAGTTATTTGAAATAATGTACAAGTTCGGAATATTAGGAAAATGTTTTTTTCTTAAAATGTCCAATGGGAATAGCGACAATAATATTTTCAAACACTTTATCTTTAAAATGATTCAAGACTTTGATGACATATCTCTGACTTCCAATTATAATAGTATTCTCATCACTACTTATATTCATTTTTTTTGCTACACACATGTTTCTATTATTTAATTTTCTAATAAAATCATTTAATTCATTCTGATTAACTCTATTCGCAAATAATCTGACTATATTTCCATTAATTGGTTTGAAGAGTATTTCGAGAGATTCTATCAATTTTTCTGTAAACACAAAATATGACAATTTTAATCTGAATTTTGATTCATCACTTTCATAATCAAAAAGTCGGTCAAATTTTGTAGTTTTTATTTCAATGCCATAATCAAACATCTGAATAACAAAATTGATTAAAGTTCTGGTACAACTTTTAATTTGCAATATATCTTGATTTTGTGAATATTTAGTATCCAACTCTGTGTTAACATATTCCTTAATCTCTGATCTAACAATTGATCCATTGTAATCATATATTATCTCGAAACTCAATTTAAGTGAATAATCACTAACTATATTATCTATTAATTTCTTAAATATACTTCTTCCAT
>RDEW01000079.1:13316-26284 GCA_011109175.1 Dicyema japonicum
CAGAAATTAGGTCTACATCGTCCGCGTAGATTACTTCTTCCGTCTTTCCTTGGTATGACGGTCTAAGTTCCCTCATAGCGGCTTCCAAATAAATTGTGAATAGTAGAGGAGAAAGAGAGTCTCTTTGTGGAGTGCCCGTATTTGTTTCAAATTTTCTTGAATAGGTTTTTCCGACTCTCACAAGGAGTGTTAGAAAGTAGAATTCGGATCATCCTTAGACTCGATTCATCAAGAAATCCGCCCAGTACCCCCATTAATTTGTTCCTGTTAACCGTATCAAAAGCTCTTGATAGATCAATTCCCAAAATATTGGTGGCGTTACGGTATCTTTGATATGTTGCACACCTCCATCTGTGACTCCAGACCGCATCAGCTGTGGATCTCCCTTCTCGAAAACCACTTTGACTATCTGGTAGGTATTTGTAAGCAGGTCCTTTTATTCGTTCAAGCACAGTGTTTGCCAAGACTTTGCGTAATGAATTTAGTAGTATGATGGGTCGCAAATTTTCGAGCGGTCCTCTGTTTTTGTTAGTTTTTTGTATGGGGATTAGTAGTCCCGTACCCAGAGGTAGAGTTGAGTTAGTTGAAAACATTTCATTTAGTAGTGTAGCGATTTTTTCAAAAAGGAGGTCAGGGCCGTATTTCAGTAGTTCTGGGTTTATCGCATCTGGTCCGGGGCTTCTGTTATTCTTGAGTTTTCGGCAGGCCGTTTTGATTTCCTCGGCCGTGATTGGTATCTTAAGGGGTCTTGGCCTTCCATCAAATGGGTGGATTTCTATGGTTTTGATGTTGAAAAGCTTCTCAAAGTGAACCGCGATGGCTTCAGTTTGTTCTTTGGTCTTCAGTATCAGCTTACCGTTCTCGTCTTTTATGGTTAGTCGACTTCGGTTTGTTCGCCGCAGCAAACGGGCAGCGACGTACACCTGTGCGTTGTCTTTCACTTTGTTTACTTCTTCTATACAGGAGGCTATTTCTTCTATGAAAAGCTTCTTGTTCAGACCCTTTATTTTTCTTCTGACACGTTGTCTTTCGCCTTGAAGGGCTTTTATCGCATTAGTGTCAGTGGCATTTGATTTTCTCATATTTATTTCTTTTAGACTTTTCGCAAGCTCGGGAACATCTGGATGAATAGCCTTCAGGTGCATTTTACTATTCTCCCTTTTGCCAAGACATGCTTCAGCAGCTTCGTTGATGGTGTCCTTTGTGCGTTTCCAGGCGTCTTCTAGCGTGGTATCCACCAATACGTCCTGCAAATTAGTCTGAATGTATTGTTGATATCTCTCAGTAATCTCCGGTTGAGAAATCAGCCTTTCAGTCGCGTAGTCGCCTCTGATTTTTTCAAATTCGTGATTTTTTGCATTCCTGTATTTAGTGGCATGTTTTTTCAGGGTGAAGGTCGCAATAACCATCTTGTGGTCGCTGACAGTCGTCGAACCTTCATATGAACGTGCGTTTACTAGTAGGTGTTTGTCTTTAGCCCGGCATATGACATAATCGATTTGGTTGTATATTGGAACCAGCTTTCCTTCTGAGTTCCTTCGCTTCCCCATCCACGTAGTTTTGTGGCAGGCAGGATGCGTAAATGCAGTATTGCATAGGAAAAGGTTGTTTGCCATACAAAAGTGACCAAGTATTGTCCCGGGTAAATTTCTTATTCCACGTCCATGTTCTCCCAAGAAAACATCATCCGGGTTATTCTTCATCCCGACTTTTGCATTCAAATCACCAGCAATGAGTATTAGTGATGACGACTCATATTCGTTGTACGTCCGTAACAGTGTTGAATAGAAGTCGTCTAGTTCTGTCGGATCTTTCGCTACTCTCCCGCAGTGTGGCGCATAAACATTTACAATTGTCAGAAAGCTCTTCGAAGGAGGTAAGTCGTTTAGCCGGATTTGTATAACACAGATCCTTTCATTCACACTCCATATAAGGTGGACTGCACTTGTCAACTTTGAGTGGATGGCAAATCCAAGTCCATAATGTTTTGAGTCGCTCGGCTGACATATAATTCGATATTCGCCAAAGTTCTCATCAAGGCTACAAGTAACTTTCGTCTCTTGTAGGCACCCAATAGATACGTCGTATCTCTCCAGGTCGTCACAGAGAATCTTCCTCGACCAGGTAGTAGATAAGCCTCTAGCATTGAACGTAAGGACTTTTAGACGAGATGCATCCCTTTGTATCCCTTGCTTTTTAGACATTTTTCTCAATTGCGATCCAATCAAGAAACGAGGCACGTCACCACCTCACCAAAAAAAAGAAAGGTTAAATAAGGTTAAAATAATTTCAACCCTATAATTTTAAATTTTAACCTAATAATTTTGTTTAATATACATTTTATAATAAAATATAGTTAAAAATCATTTTAATGATTATTTATTTACTATTAGTAAATTTTAACTTTTTTAAGTTCGCCCTAGTCATGAGTTAAAAATTTTTTTTTTATTGATAATTAATTTTTTTAACAATTAAACAAATGTAAGTTGAGGAAGCCTGCTGCGTGGATTGCGAACGAGTTCCCTCAGAGTATGGCTATTCCAATCTTTTGTCTTAGCCATAACCCTTCTCGTTGATCCCTTTTCTTTCTGGCAAGCAATCCTCCGAGTTCTTGCAAGAATTCAGCCGTCATTGGACCAACGGCTCCCGATGATTCGGTCGCAACAGGAGTAAATCGGTAGCGATCCCCGAGGCAAGAATATTTCTTGATTTTTAGGTTTTCCGCAGTCGAAGCAGCTGCTCCAGGTGTCTGAACAGATTTAAAATGTTCGTGCTTGAAAACGTGTCTATGCTAGTCATGAGTTAAATTATATATAAATTTATTAAAAATGTCATTTTTGCCATTTTTTGATTTTAAATGCCATAATTTCTTTATGTCGTTTTTGCCATTTTTTGATTTTTTTTTCATAAATGACATTTTTTACTTTTAATTAATTATTTGGACCGCTGAGACGGAAAAAGAACGGATGGGCTAACAATCTTTCCGTTCTCTGAGAGAAAATCGCTAATATGGAACTGTACTTGTGTGGATTCTTTTTCGAACACGATGATGCTCAGTTCGGTGCAGTCTGCTGGATCGGATATTTAAATACTTTTATTAAGAAAATAATAATAATAAGAGAGTAAACTGCTATATAGCGACTGCCTTGACTGCGTGGCTATTCCCTCTCAGGATAGCGAGCGAGATTCGCTCAAATAACCAACAGCGCTCACGAGGGTAATATTTATATTATGAGAAAATATTTTATTTTGGGAAGAAAAGAGTAAATAGTTTATATTATTCATTTTAGATTCCATATGCCATTTTTAGAAATTTTATTTGCCATAAAAAATGGGACAATTTATTATCCTACGTAAACGACTTAATAATTGCAACGCGTAATCGATTGAAGCAAATTGTAACCGCTAAACAGGGGATAAATAATACATCGATTAAGAATTTAATTGTTTATAACAAAATATATCTAGTTCCTACTATCCCAGAGGCAGAGACCTTCTAGTATCATAAATTTCCATTCAGAATAAAAGGAAAAGGAAAGAAACTTATTGCAATCGTGGGAACCCCTTCGAGTACCTAATGGAGAGATCGGGTGCGCTGTTTATCGTACGTGGACCTTGCAAGTTTTCCGAACATACTGGANCATGTTTTGGTAACCAATAAATATGGATTTTCCTTCACTATTTGATTTTTTTGATATTTAATGAAACAAATTTATCAAATTTTCAGCATTTTTGTAAAATATACATTTTTAATGAAAATTTGATTTTTTTCTCAATATACATATATTTTGGATTTTTATCAATATATCGATTTTTTGTTCTTGTTAATTGCTGTACAGTAGCTATCATCAAATCAATTTCCAGATAAGAGTCTCTTATTTTCTCTCAACAATTGTGTAATAGATGAACGGCTCATGTGACATGGAATAACTTGGGGTGAAGATTTTTAAGTATTTTGCTAGCTAAACATAAAATTTTACCTGATTTCATATATTTTGCAGCATCCGAAATTAACAAAAGGAAAGGTTAAAATAATTTTAACTTCTTTTTAACCTAATAATTTTTTCAATATACATTTACAATAAAATATAGTTAAAAATTTATTTTAATGATTTTTTATTTACTATTATTAAATTTTAACCTTTTTAACTTAGTTCCCTAATAATGAGACAACACTATTTAAATTAAAAATTTCATCTTTTTTCAAAATCTACCTGAAGACACTCATCACTGATGAATGCTCTCAACTTTCAGGTTTAAAGTTGGTCTTACTAAAAGCAAAGTGGAACAATAAAATTATTTAATAAACCAAGTCATCATTATTTAACTCCTATGGAACCAACCTCTGAATTCTAGCAATTACGGTGTTGCATAGAGATGGAGTGATTATGCATATGAGTTAATCATACTTTCTTCTAACTTTTGAAGTCGAAACTCTGTAGTTGACAAAGCTTCTTGTCTCACACCATAAAATATTTTTCATGTCTGTAGCGATGTGTCTATTTACATCAGCTTTGAAAACTGACCAAATATTCTCAATTGGTTGAGCATAGGGCTATAGGGACCCAATCTTAAAATTTTATTTCCGATAAATTCATTATCTCTGACAATTTCTTCAATTCCTGAATGGCATGGAGCATTGTCTACTACTAGTACTACTGGGAAGTTGTATGCTTCCCTGGCATTTCGTAGACAAATTCTCACTCATTCATGGCGGATTCTTTATTAATGATCCACGTTTGAATTCATAATGTAACAATCCAACAACCAATGAAATGTACATTGGCATTTCGCGAACTTGTTGCAACGACATTAGCACCTTTTTCCTTTTTTTGAACGACCCTTTTTACGGGATACGTGCGTGTTGAGATTTGTTTCATCCATAAGTAATATCGGAATTTGCTCTGATTGATATTCAAATAATGAAGTAATAAAATTTTTTCTTTATTTAATAACACAATAATCTTTATGTTGATCGATAAATTTTTTTGCTTTTGATCCTTCCAGGTTTGTCCTTGTTTTTCAACCAACGATGAGTAGTAGTTTCCGGAACATCGAGAGATTTTGCAAGTTCCCTCCAGTCACCATCTCCCTCATAGGCCCCGATACGAATAAAAAATTAAATATTTGCACAGAGTTGCAATATATATAGTCTTAGTCACTTTTGTTAGTCTTAGTGCTTAGTCACTTTTGCAATTGCAGTTAATCTTAGCTCTATAACAAAAAATAATTTTTGTTCCACTTTGATTTTGTAAGAACCACTTTAATTTTTGTAAGAACCACTTTAAACCTGAAATGGTATAGAATCACTATAAAACTTTTCCTTCGGATATCTGTTTCATCAATTATTATAAAAATCTTTTCGTTTCTAAAAGTTAACAATAAATTTTAATACGTTAATAATTTTGTCAACTCATTCATCTTTTTTTCTGCAAGAACCTTAACCGTAGTTCTGCATGAAAATTCGGACGGAATGTTTTTTTTAATTTTTTAAACATTTTTGATAGAATCATTATTTAAAATGTATTGTAGGATGTTTGCTTGTTTTGTTATATTCGGTAGGAGAGCAAATTCCTAAACTTTTCTTCCATACTTTTCGTATACCTAATACAGTCGAACCCCGCTCCAATAAAACCCCCGCCTTGGGGCACCCTCGCTTTTTGGGGCGATTTTATTTTTAGTACATTTTCTCAAAATTTCTATTGAAACAAAAATTAAAATTGCAAAGTGTCTACAAACTTCTTCTGAAAGAGAAGTTGCAAAAAATTCAAGATAAGCAAAGACACTATTTCCCGAATCAAAAAAAAACATTTTTTCTGTCATTAATACCGGATCAGTCATTTCAAGATTAGTTCAAATAGATGAAGTTGAACCAGTTTCTAATGAAGTCAATCAATTTGAAAAACTTGACGAATTAACTTTTATGTTTTTCGTCGTTTGAGGATGATTCCTATTCTATTTCGGGTACTTTAATAAAAGCCATCGCGAAAAAAATATCGACAAAATTGAATTATTCAACATCTTTTAAAGCTCTAACGGTTGGTTAGACAGATTTAAGAAAAGACATGTGGTGAAAAAAAATTTGTGGTGAAAAAAAATTCTGCAGATAAAAGTAATTTGGCAAATTTTTTCTTTCAATTCGATAATTTGTTGAAAACTTATGGTCATGAAAATATTTTTAACTGTGATGAAACATCTTTGTATGTTAAACAATTTCCTTAAAGATCTTATGTCGAATCTATAGAAACATCTCATGGTACAAAATTCAGTAAAAAAGAGTAACAGTTCTCCTTTGCTGTAATGCAGCAGAAAATGAATTAAGACCCCTCGTTATTGGAAAATACAAATCACCTCGTTGTATGAAAAGTTTGCTTAATTATATTTTAACATAGATTTTGATTGTGAAAAATACGTTATTTTATATGCAGCGTCAAAAAATTCCTGGATGCAATTTTTTTTCATTTTTCGATTGTATTTTTATTTTTAATTCTGGAGTGGCTGATAGTAAATTACTTATATCAAAATAGTCTTTTAACTGCCTCTAGAAAGCTTACTGAAATTATTTTATCAATTTTAGCCGAAAATACAAAAGTTTTAAAATTATTGCAATTTTGTAGTTTAAAAAAATTTTAACATTTTTAAGACAAGAAAACGGAAAATTATTGCAGACAGAGATAAGATGTCAAGAGACAAAGAATGAAGGAATACAAGAAAATTGGGCTTGTGCTTGAAATTAAAACTTAAGAAACAGAAAAGGATTATCTATAATCGTATTCAAAATAGTGCAAAATATCTTGCCGAATACAAAATGTTTACCAAAATACGGTAAGTGACCACACTACCTTCATAGTGCCTGTCTTATTAGACAACGCTGCCACAAATGAAAAAAGACACCAGAAACGCTGTTGGTTCACAAGCGGAGCATTCGAAGAGAATTCGAGAGATGTTGGAGGCTAAAATCACTTAATTTAGCAAATTAATTTTTTCTTTTTTGGTGGTATTGTGGTTTTAAAATAATAATAATCAAAAGGATATTTCCTACACTGATGCAAAATATGTCCACTTTCCCCATTTCGTTCATGCACCAAAGAGTTCAGGTTCTCACTGCTAGATGTTCACAATTCCAACAACCTGTTATTATGGGGAGACCGGAACGCAAAGCATCCGATGCGGTTCAAGATGGCCAGGGGAATCCACTTATTATCAAACCCGAATAATCTAGTGATTTTAAACACCCTATATACAATACAAGGACTCCTTACAGAGCAAACGACATGGAATCCTCGCCTGACCTTATGATTCTTCCTCTAGAATCTCCACTCTATCCAAGTGGTCAGTGATTTACGAAATAACAGTGGCCATATTAATATTCTCAATACGTTCAAAAGAAGAGCATCCATTGAAAGGAAACCCTATTATTCACTGACAACAAAAATGTCGATTGGAGAAAGTTTTGATACTTCGTCGACTATTACTTATTTTGTTTCAACGCAGATGACTTCAAACTCTGAAAAGTCATGAATAGTGATCTTTACCTCAAATTGAAGACTAACTCTTAACAACAACAGCGATTTATTAACAAAAAAGTTAAGGAGTTTTCTGGAAGTATTACATCGGAGTCCTACCATAAGAGGAAGAGACGCCTTCCTCCTTTTATTTAATTATTTTTTTTCAGGACGTATCTCCCAGCTTTATATACGTGTCCTGGATCTTTGATCTCGTCTTGAAAACTATTGATCCGATCCTCCACAATCCCTGCTAATCGTTCTAAGAGCTTGTTTTCGTCCTCGCTTAGACAGTCTTTCAATTTCTGTTTAAGAAGAGTTTAATTCCAGCTCTTCTAGTGTTCTATAGGAGGGATAAGATCTTCTCCCTCTTCGAAGAGAAGAACCACTCCTCGCACCCATAAAGTAGGCTAGGAAGAATTACTCCTTTGAAGATGAACAGGTAGCGCTAACGTGTAACTTCGTGTACATAGGACGACTGAAAGGCTCTCATTCTCCATTTCGGTTCATGAAATCTCTCCTGCATGTCCATAGTCGACCCCAGGTAGCGCAGACTGTGAATTGTTTACTCCCAATGTGTATTCTTGTTTCAGCTGCTTTTTATATTGCTTATTCGGAGTACGCAAGATTTTTAGGCAGAGAATTTAGCCCTCTCAAGTTGCACCAATACTCAATCTGGTCCACATAAACTTTATATCCACAAATGCAAAGCATCTGGCTGGGATCACCAGTTCGATAGCACCCAGAGGGATTTCTTGAGAAAAAGTCCTTGTGGACACTCAATAATATGAATAAATCATAGTACATATATTATTGAAGCACATCCTGAAAAAATATTGTTAAAATATAGTTTTGAATATGAAATAAAATAGTCTAACAAATACTAATAAACAAAACTCAAAAATGAACAACGGACGTTAAAAACGTTTATTTATTCAATAATAATTATTATTAACCCAAGAACACCAATAGTTAATTTAACTACTAAATTAATTAAGTGATCTCGAAGGCCTCAATCTGAATTCTCATTTTCTCCTCGTGCGCCTTCTGGGATCCAACACAACTTCTCTGTGGGCGGGGTAGTTTCGGGAATAGGAATTGGATAGGGGTGATGTATACCCTTCTCATAAGACACGTCGTGGCTGTGTATTGTTGAGAGTTGCACTGCTTGCAAAGGGTAGCAAATCCCTTTCCATTTTGTCTGATAAGGTCTTCAAGTGATGAGGGTATTAGTTATTCTAGTTTCCGAGATTACTAATAGTAGTGGCTGTTAAGGCCTGAATGTCCAGATTTTTTGTTTGTTCGTCCAGGACAGATTGATTCCCTTGACGTAATGGCATAGCTGACAGATGGATGAATGAATTGTTTGTACAACAATTTCAAAGCTGGAAAGGGGTTTTAATGCCACCGAAAATAGTTTTGATTATTCCTAGCTTTCTTGAGCAGCTTCCAGAGACAGCGTCGACGTGAGATGAAAAAAACATGTGTGTGTCGAAGGTGATCCCCAAGATTATCAGTTTCGTCGTGAAAGGTATTTTTGTCTGGTTGATAAATATATCCACTG
This sequence comes from Dicyema japonicum, assembly GCA_011109175.1. NCBI lineage: Eukaryota > Metazoa > Dicyemida > Rhombozoa > Dicyemidae > Dicyema > Dicyema japonicum. The sequence continues at coordinate 22,386 of RDEW01000079.1, forward strand.
TCATTTGTCCAAGTCGTTTGTCTGAGGTAAATAAAAACGAAAAAGATTTTTTAGCAGATATACAGTACGACCCGACTTGCGGGGAAACCCTCTTTTTGGGGAAATATTTTTGCCATCCCTATAAAATAGGATGATTTTTAAATAAATAAACCCTTTACTGGGGAAAATTTTTTATAAATTTAATATTTATTATTATTTATTTATTCTAACCTGTTTTACCAAATTTATTATCGATAATTTTGAAATTTATTTAAGTTAAGTTTGACTTAACCAATTAATCCGGTAAGGAATTGTAATTATCAATTTTTAAATTATTCTATAAATTTTAGAAAGCGAATGTTTGGAAAACTAATCAAAGTGAAAAAATCAGAATTTGCAAGGATATACAGTCAGGTCTCTATAAGGATAAAAAGATTTGTGAAAGATTTAACATCTCTAAAGGAATGCTATGCCGACTAAAAAGAAAAGGGAAGGAATCCTAGCTTAAGGCTTCTCAACATCCGAAGGGACAATTGGATACGAATTGAATGCCCAAGTTTACGAGATTTTTCGTAATCTCAGGTCGAAAGGTTTCCCAATCAATGGGCCAACCTTAAAGCTAATTGCACGTAAAATTGCATATAAATATTCAAATCAAGATTTCATTGCTTCCGCGAACGACGCTGGCTGTTTGAGTTAATTTCGCTCGCAATTCTGAGAGGGAACAGCCACGCAGTGAGCGGCAGCTAACTGATGTTTTGTTTTTTTATTTGATTTATAAAATCTTTATTAAAAAAAAAGCAATTCGAAATAAAATTCAGAATATTACATGCCGAATCACAATCAGCTGATAAAGGAGGTGCGGAAAACTTCCGATCGACTTTCAATGGTTTGCTTGAAAATATGAAGAAAGAATTTTCAATTGTGATGAAACTACATTATTTTATAAAGCCATTTCCGAAAAGAGTTTGTTGAAAGAAATGAGTCACACAGCGACATAAATAAAAATGAACTCCTTTGTGTTGCAGTTACAGAGGAGAAAAATATAAAACGCTAACAATTGGGCGTGCCAAGTCACCAATATTATTAAAAAGTGTGAATCTGAAAGAAATCGGCATTGAATATTATTCTTCATGCAAAGCCTGGATGACAAAAAATATTTTTGAAAATTGGTTATTTCGATTTAACGAGGAAATGAGGGAGAAAAGAAGAAAAATAGCATTGTTATTTGACAATGCAACATGTCATGCTGTTTCTGCCCAATTTTCAAACGTCAATGTAATATTTTTTCCAAAAAACACAACTTCCTTAATTCAGTCACGTGACCAAGGGATGACACAGACATTTAAGAATCATTTCAATAATTGGATGATGAAAACGATTATCTATGATAAAAATCCTGTAGCTCAAATAGATGAAGCAATAAAGGGAATTACAATATTGGATGCTATTTTATGTTCGAAATCGGCATGGGGCGAGATTACAAAACTTCAATACGACAATGCTTTGAAAATGCATGGAATATGAATATCGGAAAAAGAAAACACCAGAGAAAGTCTGATTGATTCGGATATTGTGGAAAATGCGATTTTGGAGAGCTTCTGGGGTGATAATAGTAGTGATGAAGAGGATTGCAGCGAACAATTTCTGGAACATTTGGATGATTAATAAACTATAAACAATCGGAATGCGCATTCACAATGCTGCTAAATGTTATTAAGAAGAGACTTCGGAAAATGTCCTTGATCTATGCAGATTCAAAGCAAATATTTTGAGTTCGATGCGAAAAAAACAAAACACTCGATTAAAATTAACAGATTTTTTATTAAAAAATAAAATTATAATTTCTGTCTTGGTTATATTATTAAGGTTAATATCGAACAGGAGAGACCCAAATTTTGGAAAAAACCTCAAAAGGAATATTTTCCCCAATTCGGGGTCGCACTGTATCAAGCCGGTTATAATTTAACCATATTTAAATCTTGTGAAGGTATTCTTGTAATCTTCATGATGCGTTAATAGTTATAAATAAAATTTAAATAAAATAAATAAGTTAGATTTACTGTTATTTTTAAATTTTAAAATGTTTTTACTAAAAATAATTAACGAAAAGGATACATGTCAGCAAACCGAGGGGTTAATTGGTCGGAAGGTTGAGGTAGTATTATACATCTTTTGCACATAATGTCTATTTATTGTCATCACGTGAGCATGGACGAAATGACGGGGTACGAAGACGTTGGAAACTCGAAGTTTTCTCAAAAAGCCGTCTGGTACACCTATCATCCGAGTTCGAATTTTGCCCAGCCCAAAGTTAAAGGAACTTGATGGATTATATGTTGACTTTACTTAGAAGTAATATATGATCTTAACCATGCAGTCAAATGACATTTTTTTGGAAGAGCAATAGGTTTCTCGAAGCTCGTTGCTCACTCTCGATATTATAATTAATCTCCTATTTCTCTTTTCGACAATTCCTCTTATTCCAATAATGTAGGAAAGAAAGGGATTACGGAAATAATCCTTATGATAAACTGCCATTTGGTAATCCAGTCGTTATGTATTTTGAAGACGACTGTCTTACCATCTAAGTGTGCCCAAATACATCAAATTTTTGAAAGTATTGATCTATTAGTCTCTCCCTTTAACCTCAAGTATCAGGAATGCGTCTCGATAAATGCTGTTGCAAAGAAAATAACTAATTTTCCTAGTTCAAAAAACAAAAATATTTAACAACAAATTTGATAACACATATTCAAACTTTTGTGAATAAATCCCCACTGAAATGAAAAATATCTGAGCATTGAAGTATTTGTTAAGCCATCTAAATTCTAAAACTCGAGTTTCTTCCAAAAAGTATGTGTTACTTTTTGTAAATTAGTTAGAGACAATTTCTCAAATATGTTGGATCTCTAAAGGATCATCCAAACTGCTGTGAGAACGTATTCAACTGGCTGATATATAAAAAAGGTTTATATTTTCTCCAAAACCTCAAAATAACCAAAACTTTAACGGCTAGTTAATATTATGCACGGAAATTTTAAAATATATGCCAGTCGAATTTTTTATATAAAAATCTTCATAATAAAGAATATTCCGATGTAATAAACATTTGCTTTCAAATTGCAATGATTCTTCAATTTAATTAGACAATCACGAAAACATCAATTTCCAGTGAAACTATTTGTATGTTAGTGCTACATCAACCATACATCAAAGAGGTCAATTTTATAACATCTTCACTGTAACTAGCTTCAGTTTGAATGAAAATAAAATTTGCTATATATCCACCTATTATGTAGTGCAAACAATTTCATTTTAGTGATAACGAAACAAGACATAACATGAAATACACGGAATTGTTTAGACAAATTACATATTTGACGAAATAATCTTCAACGATTAATTTAGGCAATTTACTTATGACTGAAACAGAATTATGGCCAATGTTCAATCGAGCAGGTTTTATTTAGTTAATAAAGTCTCTTTGGGGAAGAAATAATAATCTTCATAACATATTTCCGTGATTATATTGTTACTATAAATATTTTCTGCAGTCACAGTATCGTATTAAATAAGGAGTTGTTAATAAGTAACCAACGAATATTATGTCCAGTGGATTTTTTATTACGTTGTTTAATTGTTTTTTGGAAATCCATTCTTCTCATATTATTGAGCATACTCTTGCTATCCTTCTATTATAGGAACAACGAAACGGTGAAAATGACAAGATCACAATATACTCTATTCAGAAAATTACATTTATTTTAGTGAGTCGTTTTTACAATGATTACATCGGAAATAATTACTCCAAAATGACCGTACAGACTTTACAACTTAATAAGCGTTTTTGTTTGTTATGATAATTGTACAACCATGAAAAAGATTTTTTCCTTTAATCAATCTCTATTAGCACATTA
>RDEW01000079.1:34985-77445 GCA_011109175.1 Dicyema japonicum
TTCTGGCACGACGCAGTTGGTGGAAAGAGGATCTCTTTCCTAGCAGATATTAGTGTGGCGTTACGTGGTCCACCAAATTCACTTGGGCACTTCAATTGGATTTGGAAACGCCCAGGTGGAACCTAAGGCCCACCGAAAAAGGACCATTCGAATCTTGTGCTGTCTAATACGGTCAAGTACATCTTTGATTGTTTCAAGTCGAGTGAAGTGTGTGTCGTACATCGAAATTGACAACAACTACATCTACGACCTGCTGGAGGAGGAGTGAGTGGTGTCTCTAATGCACAGACACCGACCTCCAAGAAGATCCGTATAGATGTACTCGTTCTACCTATCTTAGAACATACCAAAAACTACATGTCACTTTCAAACTACGTATAAAAAATAAAAGAAATATTAAACTAATTGATAAAACGAGTGAAAAAATTAGGCCAACTACTAAGGTTATTTATTCTGCCCTTCCTAACCTCATGAATCATTCTTATTATCAGTTTTATTTTCGCTTTGACTATTTCTTTCATCAGCCATTTTTCGATAAATATTCTCAAACACTCGCAGTTAACACGACTGTAATTCGTTTGTAGAATTCTTCAATTCATCCAACCCCACATTCTCCTTCTTTAACATCTCCTTCACTTTCTCGACCTTCTCCTTCAACTGGTCAGAATCTTCCTGAGACATTTTGTCTTTAAATTCAATCAATTTAGATTCTGTGTCGTGAACAATCCCATCAGCAGAATTACAAGCTTCGACGCGTTCCTACAATGAATTAATATGATTGAAAAAACTCTTCTCTCAGAATCCATTTTGAAAAATTTTGGGCGTCCTCAACCATTCGCTCAATATCCTCTTTACTGAGGCCTCCGGAGGATTTCAAAATGACTGGAACTAATAAAATGAGGAATACTTTGCTGTTCTTTTCCAGTTCCTTTATCTCTTGCACTTACATTGACTATTCCATTCGCATCAATATCAAAAGTGACTTATATTGAGGAATTCCTCGAGGTGCTGGTGGGACCCAACCTTGGTAATATTAAAAACTGAAAACCAAAAAGCTGAGATCCTTTGATATAATTTGTACTCGGCATCAAAAAATGTGATTCAACAACAAAATTTTTATTTTAAATAATTAGAGAGGCTGTTAGGAGAAAACATATGGTGACCTTCGGCATTCCTGCCTTTTCAGTCTAGCACACACGCTCGCCTCTCTACACAACCACAGGTTAGGACTTACCGTCGTACCTGCCACCCAGTAATTATCTTCGCTAGGACCTCAGGGAGGCCTTTGAGGGACAATTCCTGGCGGCGTTGGAGAGCTCCTCTCGCCATTCCAAAGTCGGATCCAACTTCAGCTGGCATCCCTGAACTGCGCTTCTTAGCTGCATACGGAAGACTGGTTCGAGGCACTCCCCATCTCTAGCACTGGATCTCTACTGGAAGACGAATCCTTACGGATTGGCATCTGCCTACGTTTGGGCTTGGAGATCTGCTAGCCCCACCTGTACCGGTGCGGGTCTACGATTTTGCCGAACTGTTTGCACGCCTTATCGTGTAAAAAGAGTGCCGGTAGAATTCCCCGCCACATCCACCTTAACGACGTTGTTTGAAGGGCACTTGAGTCGGCAGGTCTCCCCTCCACTCTAAAACCAGTCGGCCTCTTCCAGAGTGATGGCAAAAGTCCCGACGGGATGACGATTGTTCCTTTTAGGGAAGGCAAGTCCCTGGTCTTGGATACCACCTCCGTAGACTCTTTTTCGTGACGATGCTACCCAAGACTGTCAGCAATCACAGAGCCGTAGGAGCGGGGAGATCTTGGGGTTTATTTGTAGGCAGACTTTCATAATTATGTTCCTCTGACGGTGTTCTTGATGTCATGTTTGATGGCCACGTGAAAGGAATCGGGACTGGAGGTAACAAATTTCCGGACAGCTTGCACTCCATCTTCGAAACAGTTAGCGACGACATGCCGAGCTGGGCGGAGAAAGTTCGTTGTTCGAGCCACAACACACGATTGTTGCAGCAGCTTAGCTGCCAGTTGACGGGGAAAGTTTCCCACTGCAATTGGACAGCTTCTGTAAATATAGCCTTCTTTAGCAGTGAAAACAATTTTCAGTGCCCTTGTTACGCCGAAATCCCAATTGCTCTTGCAAGAGATACTGTTTATCCTCAATATAAGTTGATTTTCATTTTTTCCATGATTTTTGAGATAGAACATATGAGACTGATTGGTCTGTAATTTGCCGGATCAGAACTCGGTTTTCCTTTGTTCGGAATCATGCGAACGATTGTCCTCTTCCATGCTTGAGGAACGTGTCACCGAGGAAGACTTATTGGTGTTTTGCGGGATTCCTCGACGGGGACGGGGACTGTGTTAGAGTTCTATTGTCGAACACGGAACTGATGGTACGAATCGGGAGCACGTCATCCAGAAATTTTTCGACGACAGGGGTACCCCTCCTGAAGACTCCCTTTCCCCTTTGCTGTTCGTGATATACCTGGAGGCGGAACTGCACGATCTTAGACGCTTTCAAATCACTGAAATTGTATACGCTACGATGTGGATTTTATATCACCTGATACAACAGCCTAGAGGCGGTTACTTGACGTTGCTCCAGCAGAGCTTGGAAAATGGTTCCTTACCGTGAATACAACTAAAAATGAAATCACGGAAATTCCCACATATGGGATCAAGATTGGATGAGGAATGGAGACGTTCCAGAAACCCTGGCTGACTCCTCGGAGATAGTGAGGACATAACCCGGAGGAAAGGCCATTGACAAAGTATTCGGCTTATGAAGAATTGAGGCATATTTAGATAGTCACTTATTTCTTTGTTAGATTTTCCATTAATTGAATGTTCAACAATCATTTTTTTGGTTGAAAGGGAAATACTATTTCTTTTTTGTCCATATATTGCTCTTACTCTAACACAGAATTTCCCGAAAAACGTTAATGCTTGCTTATATGCGGTTTGAAAGCTAATGTTCAGAGGTTTAACACTAATGCTTGATGCGTCAACACTAATGCTTGCGCTTTCGACGCTAAAGCTCGGAAAACCCTATACTCTCGACGGTCGCGTTAAACAGGCTGAAAACGGATTGGGTGGCTAACAGGCCGACAATGATCGCGCTTCGTTTGCGCCTCTACGATGCTTTTGTGAAACCGGTACTACTATATAACTCCTCAATTTGGGAGATCTCGGCTTCGGAAATTAAAAGCCTCAACTCCTTCCATCGAATACAACTGCGAATACTATGCGGGGTATAATGGCCGACACTGATCAACAATGAGGCACTGAACCGAAAGTGCTCTGCGCGAGCTGTGACCTGCGACGTGATGGATGTCCGATGGAGACTGTTTGAACATGTCCTGCGGTTGGGCCCGACGTCACTTGCAAATCTGGCTATGGAGGAGTACTTTGCTGCAAGTGAAAGAAATATCTGGGGCCCCCGCGTAAACACTACCAGAGATGCTGGACGCAGATCTCCAATCAATCAACCTCAGGCTTAAAAGTGGGGATGATCTGGATGCAATCAGGATTTTAGCATGCAACAGGAGAGGATGACAAAGGATTGTCGAGAAAATCGTTTCAAATCCCGCACGTGTGGAGATATAACTATTATGTCTCTAAGGCAGTTGCTAATAATAATTATCGATCTGTTACTAATCTTCCTAGTCTGGGTTCGATTCCCAGGGGCTGCCTGTGCCGGAAACTTCGATTGGGCTTGACGAGCGACGCCGTTATAACATCTCATCACACACAGATTCCTAATATGATTGGACTTTCTAATGGGACGTCACGAGCTTTCTAGCGTCGTTGCAACCTCACACAGCCAAAAGAAAACGTATAAGACAAGGACTCAATAATTCCGGATTAAGTTCTCTTTCCGGTAAACGAAGACAGCAAAGATCATCTTTTCCTTGCCGTCCCCCCGAAGGATGTGTTCCAGTAAGATAATTGTTGTTTCCATATTTTCGCTACGAGCGACAACGGTGGTTTAATTTTTGCAAAAATTTTTGCAGGTCCACGGTGGTTTTGCAATTCCGGATTAATTAGAATAATTAACTTCCTTGCTCTCTCTTTAAAAAGCTCTCTTTGTGCGGCTTAGCGCAAGCGAAATCTCAGTAACCTACGGGCCTCTGGTTTGCGATGCGTTTATTTTGATTCTTGTATGGTTCGTAAAAAGAATTCAAAGATTAATTATGAAACAAAAATTAAAATTGCTAAAGATATAAAACATGGTCAATTTTCAGAAAGAGATATCGCTAAAAGTATAAAACGAGCAAAGGTATCTTTTTAAATAATTGTTTATTACAGGTACTATTTCTCGCAATAAACAAAATTTGGTTAATTATTTTGACGTGGGATTAACTGAATGCAATCGAAACAAGGAATCATGCGATCCAAATAATCAATCTTCTACACAAGAAAAATCGTCTACACTAGATAGATTAGTTTTTGAAACTTTTCTACATTTGAGAGTTGAATTTCTTACAATTTCTGGAATTATATTAAAACTCATTGCAAAAATAATTTCTACAAAAATAAATTATGAATCATTTAAGGCATCAAATAAATGGCTCGAACGGTTCAAGAAAAGGCACGAGTTGCTATTCAAAAATATAAGTGGAGAAATGAATTCGTCTGACCTTGCTTCTGTATCCAATTTTTTCTCTGCTCGGAAACTGTAGGAAGTGAAAATATTTTCAACTGTGACGAAACAGCTTTATACATAAAGCGAACGCCGTCGAAATCTTTTGTTCAATTTAATGACAAATGTAATGGAATTAAAAAGAGTAAAGAAGGTTTCCCTTCTCTTTGTTGTAATGCACTTGGTGAAAAGTTAAAACCTCTATTAATTGGAAAATTCAAATCTCCTCGGTCTTTAAAAAATTTTAACACCGAGGATTACGGAGTACTAAATGCTGCTTCAAAAAATTCGTGGATGACTAGTGATATTTTTGCGAATTGGTTATGGAAAGTAAATCAAGATATGATTTATGAAAACAGAAAAATTGTTTTAATACTGGAAAATGCGAGCTGTCACAGAAATGCAGAATATTCCAATGTTGATTTACTTTTTCTTCTAAAAAATACGACCGCTTTAATTAAACCCTTAGATATGGGAATAATAAAATCCTTAAGTCCCTCTACTTCAATAAACTACTTGATTTTACCCTTATATTTGAGAAAGAACAGCTCTCTGATTTGAATCTGAATAATATTTCAAAAAAAACAATGGCTACTAAACCTACAGTCACTCCAATCATTAAGTGGTTCGAAAAAATATGATATAGTCTACAGTAAGTGGTTCGAAAAAATATGATATAGTAAAATATTCAATGGCGAATCGCATATTTTAGAATTAATATAGTATTAATATTTAATACTATATTTGCCGATCAAAATTAAAAAAATAAATGGGTAGAGCCATACGTGTCGGCCACCCATATGAGCCGACCGTGACATAATATATATAATATATAATAAATTTAGAGTTGCTGTTGAAATAATTCTAGTTGTTGTTGTATGGAGTATCGTCACGTCATTGATGCTCAAAAAACTATTAATAAATAATAATTTGAAGAGTCACTTCAAAAATTACTTTCGATAGACAAAAGGTCTGGCATCGTTCGCGGCAACGCACACTGCGTCCTTGCCGCTGGGCATCCTAATTAATTTCATAACATTGATTTTTGTCCGAATTTAAAAAAAAAGATAGACAAAAAGAAGATTAAAAACACCTATTTTCTCATTGCACTGCATAGAAAGATAGGGCGAAACTAATTACCGTTAAAAAATATAATTTCTAAAATAGGTTTGTGTATATAATCCAAAAAGTATTAAATAAATGGTTGAAATGAAAAAAAGATTAAATTATTGTCAAAATAGCCCGAATTCAATTACAGAATATCGAATATCATATGAAATTCTGTAAGTCAACAATATATTTAATCAATTTTGATACAAAAACAAACCATTAATATAATAGAATACAATTTGATAAATAAATAAAACAATGCACCACAAGAAAATTAACCACGAGTTGCAACGTGTTACATTTATTATAAAAATTAGCGTTTATAAAAAAAAGTAAATGATAAGTAATTAATTAAATTTTTATTTTGGCTGTATTATTAATAACTAAGTATTTTTTAAATCTGCCGGAGGTTAATCGATTTACGGCTTATTGATTTTTACGGCATTTTACGGCAACGGCTCGTTGTCAACCTGGGCTCATTGTCAACCTGTCACAATAATTAAACATTAAAATCTATATAATATAGATTTAAGAATTTTCTCGAAGATGTTGATGCTGAGTATGGAGATTTGCTCATGCATTATTATTATTGCCCCATTTGCTCATGCATACAACCGTACGATGGTTGAGTCGGGAGCATGTCTAAAAAGGTTGTATAAATTTTAAATAAATCGCATTTAGATTTTATGACCTTCTCCCGGAGATGATAAATTTTATTGACAATAAGATATTTATCTTCAGCCTACTGATAAGGAGTGGATTACGGATTTAGCATTTATGGTTGATATTTCTACACACCTTTCGATTTTGAATACTTCTCTGCAGGGTAAGAACAAACTATGTCATGAGTTATACGGACTGGTTTCTGCATTTATCGAAAAACTACACCTTTTCAAAATACAAATTGCAAGTAGAGTTACCATTCATTTTCCAATACTTCAAACTACAAGCAAGGAGGAAGATATATGAAAAAATATACATCTGTTATTAGTGACTTAATCGATGAATTCAAAACACGTTTTAATGATTTTAAAGAAGCTCTACCTATTATGCAAATATTTTTCGTCACCTATGGAAACAGATGCTGTAACCGCTCCATATGTATATCAGCTGGAGCTTGTTGAAATGCAGGCAGATTTACAACTTACCGCGCTATTTAAGTCCAGTGAACTATTGGATTTTTGGAGTCGAATTCCACAATGGAAATATCCGAACTTGGTCGATAATGCTCCAAAAAAATGCATCAGTCTTCGGATCAACGTATAATGTGAAGCTCTTTTCAGTAAACTTACGCGAATAAAAAGTAAGTATCGAAATCGATTGACTGATGAACACCTAATACATCGTCTTCGAACTTTACTCCTCGTTTCGATAAAATAGTAGACGCCAAGCAAAATCAAATCAATTTTTTTCGGAATGCCACTTTTTAGCATTAGTCAATATTTTTCTCGAATGCCACTTTTAGCATTAGTCAATATTTTTCTCGGAATGCCACTTTTTAGCATTAGTCAATATTTTTTTCGGAATGCCACTTTTTTAGTCTTAGTCAATTTTTTTGTTATTAAATAAATAATTATTTTATTTTTTAAATAATGCGTTATAATTTAATACGAAGCGGCCCCGCCGACATTATCGACGTTGCGTTGCCTCTCACGACAGAGATCAACTGGAGAAGCCACCAAGTCTCACGTGCGTCGTATCATTTGAATTTGGCCAAGCGTCCAAGTTTCTTCAGGAATCGGAGCGATTTTCCACATATTCCTCCAGTTATCTCGATTACTATCGGATAGAACGCGAATCGGTCGCGCACTCCGTACGGACTTTCGAATTTCTTGAGTGCAAGTGAAGGATTGGTACCATAGTTCTTTTTAATCCTTATTTACAATTTAGAATAATTTGAGTTTACCCTATCTCCAATTTTAAATGAATGTTTTGAATAATGAACCCCCATTTTTTGTTCATTTTTTGGAATATCGAGATGTCACATCGGTGGGCCTGAAAATTAAAAGCAAAATTCTATGTTTTTTGAATCTATTCTATATTTTGCGAATTTTAACTAACCATCTGAATTAAGGACTTGAAAATTTGCAAATTTCACAATCGGCAACAATTTTACGGATTATTTGTCGTATTTGCAGTAAAGTATCTTTCATGGCACATGTTCTCGAGAGTGTTATGTCCACAATGCGAGATGAATTTGGCTAGCCACCAATTTCATCTCGTCAACGTTGTCCGTCGAAATCACTAATTTGTGGTTTCCACACGGCTGTTTGAAGTATATTCTTCCATTGATTAACATAAATTTTCAGCTTTCTTTTTAAAGCAGTAAACTTTTTGTCTCGATTGATTTTCGATATTTTGTCCATTTAAAACTTGTTCTAGCAATCGATACTCATCCATATCTTTACAAAAGAACGCGACATAAGTAACCCAGAAGAAACACGCCTTTATATATATATTACAATTACAGATGTATGTCGTAATGTGTTCATCAGCCAATAATTGATGGTATGATAGTTGATCAGTTAGGTATACTGTCGACTCCGAGATCTGTCCAAGACGACACATTATCGCATTACACGACGGACGGAGGACAATATCGTGGGGGGAAGGGAAGGCAAGTGAGGACGTCGCACCACTTTTGACGGGGTGTACGAACGAGGGTGCAGTCAGGAAGAGTTGTTCGAAAAGTGTTGCCTGCCTCTGGTGGGGAAGCTGTTTTCGGGGGAGGACAGTGTGGTGATGGTATACGGGGTGACTGGGTCGGGAAAGACACATACAATGATTGGGGAGAATAACAAGGGGGGTGTGCTGTCTAATTCGGTCAAGTACATGTTTGACTGTTCCAAGTCGAGTGAAGTGTGTGTCCTACATCGAAATTGACAACAACTACATCTACGACCTGCTGGAGGAGGAGTGAGTGGTGTCTCTAATGCGCAGACACCGACCTCCAAGAAGATCCGGGAGGACAAGTCCTGTTATGTGCACAACGTGGTGGAGAGGAGTGTGGCCGACTACTCTCAGACGATGGAAGTGCTGGCCCGAGGTTGGTAGTCCTCCCCAATGGTAGGAAACAAACGACGGCGAGTGCGCTCGACTGCCTCAATCCCACTTCCTCCCCGCAGTCATGCAATATTTACCGTCAAGTTGAATGGGGTATGTCTCCTCATTCACTCACTAGGTCCCTGAGCTGTCCTTCGTAGACTATGCCGGCAGTGAAAGGGCGATTCGCACCAACAACCAGGGTGCCACAGTCCGCGAGACAGGTTGTCTCTTCTCGTCACTCCTGGCCACATCAACAACTCTCTCATGGCTCTGAGCAGTTGGATTGAGTACATCAAGGAGAATCCGATAAAGCTGCCAAGTTGACTACTCTTTTCAAGACATACTTCCACGGGGCAGGACATATGTCCATTATTGTGTGGTGCAAACCATCCGACTACGAGGATAACATGGTACTCCATCTTCACTATCACAGAAAGTCATGCAGTTTGCACAGACTGCTACACAAGTCCACCTGTCCTACCCCACTCTCCACAACTGTTGCAGTACTATCACTACTCTCACTCATAGATATCCCTCCTTTGGATGTCCTTCTCACACTAACACCCTTTGATTCCATGGACGACGTCGACCTCTTTTATGCCCGCCTGCAAGACGTCATTAGACAGGCAGGTGCCATCCTCCACTTTTCTCGCTCCCCTCCCACCATTAAGAACCACTCATTTCAAAGACACCCCTCAAAACTAATCGTCCCAGACCTCAAAAAAGTTAATGTCCCCCGTAACAAAAAAATGTTTAAAAGATTTTATTTGAATTAAAACTTTGAATTTGTTTTTTATTCAACAATCAATAGCCTTATTTTATTGGAGTATATTTTAGCGCGCGTATGTGGTTCACCGTTTATGGTGGCGTTGATACAATCTTAAATTATATCCGAAAAGAACCATTAGTCAACATTCATCCAGTTGACCCCCCTGGACAGCGCTTCTTCCAAGTTCGTGCACTTTCCCGGTGGCGGCTCATCATCTCCGGAGATGTTGAGGAAAATTCTCGACCTAGAAAGAAGCTCAATATATTGAGACTGAATATCAACGGAGTTAGAGGCAAGCGCGATCCTGCATTTTAGCGCCCTAAAATCTAAGAAGATCAATTTCTACTAAATGTTGAATTTTTATTGTTATATTTTTTTTTATAAATTATTAAAAAATTAGAAGTATAATTTTCGTAATTGTAACATAAAGTTCACTTAGAAGACCTGCTGCTTCGATATATATTGTTAAAACAACTCTGCCCACTTCAGATTTGTGGACTTTGAGATTTCACATCGTGATATTGTCCACATGTTATTAACCACTCGTGATGCTGTCGATTGGTTTGCCAAATATCGGCTGATACTAAACTCGATGGCTTGTAGTTCTTGTGGAGAAAATTGCACCCTTGTTGCATACGTTCAACGGGAGAAGTGTGGAAAGCCATTCGGCACGTGGCGAGGGGTGACGCAAGCGAAACTGCAGAAGAATATGATTAAACAGATGTGAACAACCTAATCAAATTCTACGCGAAGATAGCTCACAAGGAGCACAGAAAATCGGATACACTCACTTCTAACAGAAGACTTAAGAAACGGTCCGCACCTTTTTTTTTCTTGGCAATAGAGGTGGTGGATACTTTACATTCCACAAAAACGACGTTCTTTCACGGTCCGGACAAAATACCGGTCATTCTATTTAAAAATCTTGGTGAAAAAGAAGTCGCATTTCTAACAGCTATCTTTAACTATTCGATCAACCATAATTAATGAGAGCTATGGAACTGTGATCTTTTTTTGATAACTTCATCAATACCTCCGGAATCGTCGGCAAGGCTGCTGCTCAACTCCTCACCGACATTGGCAGGAAAATCTTTTCAAAAACATACGACTGGAGGGAGACGAGCTGGCTTTCCAGCGAATCTCGGTCGCTGTGCTCCTCGGAAACTGCCACTCAATACGCAGCGCGGCGTCGTTGAGCTGACCCTCAGGCTCTCGACTTTTCTCTCAGTTTTTAATTTTTGTTTATTAAAAAAAACTTCATCAATATTTGGTTTTAAATTGCTGCATCCTATCATAAGAATTGATTTTAAGTGTCTGTCAGTCAATCTTGCACGATGGGCAGACTGAATATATTTCATCCTCGAAAACGTTTGCTCACATTGGTAAGTTGTGCCAAATATAGAAATCATCTTTATCGCAAAATTCTTAGTCTCGGAAACTCATCATCCTTGAGATATTTGTAGAACTCAGCGAGTTTGGCCCGCGGGCCGTAGTTGGTGACCCCTGTTCTAAGTGGACGAAGGGGAAGGGTGTGCCTCGGTGGGCTATAGTTTACGCCTCGACTCCTGCCCAACGGTGTACCCCAAGGATCCCCTTATCCCCAGCACTCTTCAACCTCTTCCTGGAAGATCTCCCGCCCCCCATCGACAATAATGATGTTATCCTATCTTATGCGGATGACATCGTATTGGCCTCACGGGACCGGGACATCCAGAAGGCTTCTGAAAGGCTCCAAGCCAACTTGGATCGACTCAACGTTTGGCTAACGGATAACCGACCGAAGTCCGTAACGTCCTTTTTCACATCTGATAAAAGATTGGGAAGGAAGACAGTCGATTTGACTCTGAACAACGTGCCCATTCCCTTCACCAGAAGTCAGACGGTGCTAGGGGTAATCCTTGACATGCACCTCTGCTTCTCGCCACAAGCAGACAACCTACTTCGCAAATGTGAAAAGAAAACGAACGTACTCAGAAGTCTATCCGGTTTATGGAGAAACGGTTCTCACCCGGTATTGGCGAATATCTATCGCCAACACTTTGAACCGTCTCTAGTCCGGATAAGTTTTGTTAAAAAGCCACAAATACATCCATTCCACAATTGTCTCATCCTGAACCCTTTGATGGAAAAAAATATGCTTTTTCTAAGCGTGAGAATATTTTGCAATTAAAATCTGTCCCGATTATTGGAAAAAGTGAAGAGAATAATAGTAAATTAATTTTTTCGACCTGTTTTTTCCTCTACTCCAATTTCGGATGTCCAATGTGATACAGAAGAGAAATGCCGTTTAGCTTATTTTAATTTCTCCAAGTGTATCACCTTTAATGGATCCTCATATCCCCGAAGAATGTTTAACTATTCCGACTGGCGATGCCTCTGCAGTGGTTTGTGAATCTCCTGGTGAAGGGATGAATATTATTGAAAAGAAAGATTCAGGTGAGTATATATCAGAGTATATTGAACTAGTTGTGAAAGATTCTAGCTCAGTTTATGTAATTCCGGAACAACCAGTAACTAAATACACAAAATATCAAATTGTTAAAGACACTGTGACCGAAACAGTGGTTGACCCTTCTTGTGAAACAGAATCTGAGTATTCACTGTTTAATGGAGGTTTTTCTTAGGAGAAATAAATTTCGTGTAAAAAATCTCGTAAGAAAAATCAAACCAGTCAAGATCTCTCAAGATATCAATCTTCCAAAGTGTGGGACTATGAGTACGGACTATGTCAGTGATGAAACACTGAAAACGTTCTTCAAAGAGAACAAAATACTTTACGGTCCATTTAAAAGATTTACTCGTTCTACCTATCTTAGAACATGCAAAAAACTATATTACTTTCAAACTACGTATAAAAAATAAATGAGATATTAAACTAATTGATAAAACAAGTGAAAAAATTAGGCCAACAACTAAGGTTATTTATTCTGCCCTTCCTGACCTCATGAATCATTCTTATTATCAGTTTTATTTTCGCTTTGACTATTTCTCTCATCAGCCATTTTTCGATAAATATTCTCAAACACTCGCAGTGAACTCGACTGTAATTCGTTTGTAGAATTCTTCAATTCATCCAACCCCACATTCTCCTTCTTTAACATCTCCTTCACTTTCTCGACCTTCTCCTTCAACTGGTCAGAATCTTCCTGAGACA
Source organism: Dicyema japonicum (assembly GCA_011109175.1). Taxonomy (NCBI): domain Eukaryota; kingdom Metazoa; phylum Dicyemida; class Rhombozoa; family Dicyemidae; genus Dicyema; species Dicyema japonicum. Next base: position 47,716 of record RDEW01000079.1, read on the forward strand.
TTTTGTCTTTAAATTCAATCACTTAGATTCTGTGTCGTGAACAATCCCATCAGCAGAATTACAAGCTTCAACGCGTTCCTACAATGAATTAATATGATTGCAGAAAACTCTTCTCTCAGAATCCATTTTAAAAAAATTTGTCCGTCCTCAACCATTCGCTCAATATCCTCTTTACTGAGGCCTCCGGAGGATTTCAAAATGACTGGAACTAATAAAATGAGGAATACTTTGCTGTTCCTTTCCAGTTCCTTTATCTCTTGCACTTACATTGACTATTCCATTCGCATCAATATCAAAAGTGACCTCTATTTGAGGAATTCCTCGAGGTGCTGGTGGGATCCCAACCTTGGATAATATTAAAAACTTAAAACCAAAAAGCTGAGATTCTTTGATATAATTTGTACTCGGCATCAAAAAATTTGATTCAACAACAAAAATTATTTTAAATAATAAGAGAGGCTTCGGAGAAAACATATGGTGACCTTCGGCATTCCTGCCCTTTCGGTTCAGCACACACGCTCGCCTCTCTACACTCCAAGGTTAAAACTTACCGTCTACCTGCCACCCATCATTATCTTCTCTAGACCTCAGGGAGGCTTTGAGGGACAATTCCTGGGAGTTGGAGAGCTCCTCTCGCCATCTACCATAGCTAGCCAGATGGCTCGTCTTCTGACTTCTTAAGCGCGTCTACGTACTTCTCCCTGTCTCTCAGAAGGCCAAGCATGGACGCCGTGGTCAATCGGGTAACACATGGCGTTAAAAACGCGAACCAGGCACCTCTCCTCAAGTGGAAAGCACGCAACGCGCCTAATCGCTGCATTGCACGCATTTTAGTACGTGCAATGTGATCATCAAACTTACGGACTGCTTGAAGAGCACGCCCAAGTAAGTCATCCGATAAAATACAGCGATTGCTGACTCTCTTAGCGATAACCTAGGGATAAAATTAGTGTAACCCCTCGTCTTTTTACAGACTTTAAGGACACTGCACTTGTCCGCACACATCTTTAATCCCTACTCCCACACCAGTTTACAAGCCATCCACAAACCTGTAGCCTACGACACGCACACTCGGGTTTCATCGACTGATCCAGAGATAATGTCGTCTGCATAGATCACCATTTCTGTACGAGCATTGGCTGGCATAGGCGCTGAGGCATAAAGACATTGAATAGTGTGGATCAATTTCGTCATATAACGGATATCTTGGCCGACTGGCGCCAAAATACATGATCGCCTTCTGATGGTCTATCCTCGTCGTTTTTATTTTCTTTTTTTTCATTTTTATACCCAAGAGACAATGTTTTTGAAAGCTTCCTTTCTCTTTTTCTCAAGTTCGTCATCACTGTCATGTTCCAAATCCTCTTTTTCTGTATCATCACTGTTATGTCCCACAAGCTCTTTTCGATGTGTTTCACTAACTGAATTGCAATTCTTGATTCCCATCTGCTTTGTTGTCGAGTGAATAGTGTAATTATAATCCTCGACAATATCTTTGATAATATTGACATAACGTCAAAAACAATTTTTTGATTCACTGGTCGAGAAATCCAACCTTTTACACTCTTATTAAATCTAAAATTAATTAATACAGAAAACAATTTTCTATATGTCCCTGTACCCAAGGGGTCCGTGGTCTTCCAAATACGTGCGAAATACTATACTTCTCGCATAGTTCGTCCATCTTGGAATTCTTAAATTCTTTTCCGTTATCAGTATGCAGGATGATAGGTGGTCCAACAAAATAAATAATCCGTTGTAAGCTAGAACAACCTCATCGGCAGATTTCGTTTTAATAACCTCAACCATGGCATATTTAAAAAAGAATCTATCACATTTAATACCTAGCTATTTATTAATATTTAAATACCATGAATATGAGTCGTTCAACGATGAATAACGTCGTAAATCGACTAAGTCTGCAATATATCGTCACGTGGTCTGCTCGCAATGATGGGTGTGATCTCTTGTTTTGATGTTCACTAATCGTTTTGACTAATTTTAAATAAAGAAACGTATTTGACAAAAGTTACATCTACCGATAGTCTCTGCAATCTCTATCCTTCTCAAATTATAATACTGCATCTTAGCTTGTATGCAGCCTATCCCTCCCAAAATTATTTTTATTGTGCTCGGTCTAGTGAAATAACACTTTAATAAACCTCTATCTTTTCTTTTTTATCTAAACGCTTGAGACATCATTTTATTTATTTAACCCCATTCCCCGAATTTGAGGAATGCGGCACAAGAAAACCACAGACCTCTTAGGGTCACACAAAGTTAAGGATGGAGTTAATCTTGTGTGATCTCCTTACAGCGGCGAGGTTTTTGCATTCCAGGACGACGTGCGTTACTGTGTGTCGTCCCTCAAGGCAGATTGGACAGGACGGGTCGACATCCTTGTCCAATTTGTTTTGATAGCGCGGAGTAGGGATGATCCCACAGCGAAATCTTGCGAGTTCGACCCGAGATCATCATCAACGGGAAGTAAGGAATTTCATTTAAAGACAATTAATCTGGCTATTCTCTTAAGACGCATTCGCTGGACTGCTCTATTATCGCAGACACTCAAATCCAACCCAGACCTTTGGTTGGTAGGCCCATAAACACGCATATTCGAGAATCACGTACCCTGACCGTAAAGAGGAAATGTACTAAAGACACACTTGGTCGATGATTAACTACATATTTATCTAATTAAACCAATATAGACTTCTCTTTTCTCTGGTTTTGTCACAGTCCGTCCACCATATCATCACACAAAATTGATATGGACTCTAGACAAGTGTGCGCGGCACACCGTTTGACAACCTCTGGAGTAGACCCTCAGCTATCGTCAGGGAAATGAGTCCTACAAAAAAAGTTCTCTTGAAATACATCGACAAATCTAACCGCAATGCAGAGGATTATATTAAATCAATTCTGAATTAAAAGTGTTCATATTTAAGTGTAAAAATGCTTCTGTGTTTTTATCAAAAAAATAGCAGATCTCTACGTGTGTAGAACCAATCTACCTGCTTTTTTAAGGACTAATCTATCGTATGCTGTTTGACTATATTAACTTGCTCGCCTTCTCTACATTTTTTTTTCACGTCAAGCTAAGAAATCATGTGACGTCGTCTTAAGATGTAGCACCAACTGTGCAGATGAGAAAATTAATTCATGAATTTAAAAATATAGTTATCTGTCAATTTTGCCGTTTTATAAGCTTTTTGGAATCAAAAATGGTGTCAGACCTCCCATATTCAACAATTTTTCCATAAAAAAACTTAAAAAAAAATTGAATTCTAGAATTTTTTCTTCCAGTAGGATTTTGAATCTGAGTTCATGCCTGGATTACAGGAAGAGGAGGACATTAAAAAGTTGAAAACAACAAAATCGACTAAAATGTGTCAAATAAGTCAAAAGTTGAGCTGTGAGTTCAAATGTTGTAGATGGACAGTACTAAGAAGATGGGTAGTTACAATATTCTCTGATTATCAAAGTGGAAAGCCGCAGCAAAATTACTTTTATCTAACACCTGGAAGCAGTTCTTATCCAAAGGCAACAAAAATGGTGAGGACAACCACTATTCATGCCAGTCCCATATACGAATCCTTGTTTAATGCATTATTATAAACTAGAGATCAAAAATCCAACAAAAAAGAAATAAACGTGAAATTTTAATAAAAATAGGCAAAAAATAGGCTTTTGTATAAAATCCAAAAGTATTAAATGGTTGAAAAAAAGATTAAATTATTGTAAAAATAGACACAATTCAATTACAGAATATCGAATATTATATGAAATTCTGTAAGTCACCAATATATTTAATCAATTTTAATACGAACACAAACCATTAATATAATAGAACAAAATTTGATAAATAAAGAAAACAATGCACAACAAGAAACGAACCACGAGTAGTAACCTGGTAATCTTATTACATTTGGTTTTCCAGATAAAATTAACTATAATAAAATTAATATTTTATTATAATATAATTTAAATTATTCATTTCTGAGTTTGAGCTCGTGACATTAGTGGCAGATTGTGTGGATTAGATTTATTGTTTCTGATGATGAATTCAAAGCACAAGTCAAAGAAATATCGAAAGACCTTATTATATCCCCTCAAATAATTTGCGCAATTTAATACCCTGTGTTCCATCTGACGACACAGTTCAAAAAATTGCCTACATTTTTTAGATAATACACTAATTTTTAAAGATTTTTTAATTTGATAAGGAAGCTTAAATCACAAAAATGGTAATGTTCTAAAACAACTCAAATTTTAGCGCTAAGAAGCATATATCTTTTAATATAAATTATTGAAAATAATTATTTAAAACTAAAAAAACGTTGATACAAAAGAGCAGATAAGGAGACTTGGATCACATACTAATCCTCTAGAGGATTACTCGACAGTGCCTTTATTTACAGAGCTTTTATCGACAGAACATTTATCAAAAGAGCTTTTAGCTAAAAATGATATCAAGAGTTTCTTTGAAGGTCGTGGCATTGCTAGTTTCAAAAGAGCGGACCATGCCACGGGGACGCTAGGAATGAATGCTAAAAATTTTCAGAAATCGAGTTATAATCATTATATATTTTCTATAAATATTAATGTTTTTGAATAAATAAAAATATCGAATTATTTTCATCAGCGTGTTCTGCATGCTGTTCTGTTGTTGTGGTGTTGCTTTTTTCGACATTTGATTATTATTTTTTATTCAACATTTTTTTAAAGATAATTTTGTATATGCATTTTATTGCAGATTAAATATTGGGTACATGTAGAATATCTTGAAAAAAGTTATTTTACAAGTTAATTTGTGTCCATTGTATTAATAATTTCAATTGAATGCATCTTTTTAAATAATATCTTTCCCATTTCTTTCAATTTAATGCATCTTTTTAAATAATATCTTTTTAAATAATATCTTTCTGGTAGTACATATATACAACAGTTATTGAGTGAGAGGTCTGTCAGATCCGTCAATTGGAAGAGAGGCCGAGGAAAACTATACGAATAAAGAGCCAAAAAAACACAGAGAGTAGATTTGTGTCACAATTGAGTACCTTCACCTAACTACATTTTGACAACTCAACTGGGAGAGTGGAAAGCTCTAAAATACTTGAAAAAAGCCCGTCTATTTGTGCTTAGATTTAATTCTTCCAGATATTGTAGATTGCATATTGTGGGGGAAATAAATATATTTTGTGGGCATTTTACTGGTGTGAGGTGTGTTAGATGATTGAATCCTGTATCCAAGTGCTGGATATAGTACCCTGGAATATCTACGAGGGATGGCAGTGTTTCGAGGCACAGTCTATCTATGATGACTTGGTTTATTTGAGGTTTCTTTTTCTTGAAAGGAAAGCAGAGGAAAAATTTGTTCATTTTGTTATTTCTGAAATAATTTAAATAATAAACGCTACACCACAACAACGATATTTTAGATAGCGGGTTTGTTATATTTATTTAAATTATGTCACGGGTTGGATAATGCCCCGGATTGGATAATGCTCCCTCAACGTTATTTTAAAAAAATAAATATTTTTTCCAATTAATTTTTATTAGATTTTTGGATTCTCCTAATTATTTTTGTAATTTATTAAAGATTTTTTTTGAATTAATCTCGCGTGCAGACTCGCTTTTGTTATCTAAATTTTCCAATTTGAAAAAATAATAAGTATTATAGATCAAATATATGTATATGAAATGGTATTACTAAAACTTACTAAAAATGAACTTGACGAAATCCAAAAAATTCAATTAGATGTATTTTTTATTGACCGAATAGACAGATCTATAAAAAAAGATACAGAAAATTATCAGAACAGTTAATTTTTGAAGACGACGACATAGTATACATAATATACAAAAACCAGAGATTACGCTTTTTTGCCGAAGAAGAAAATGAACTTAAGCTAAAAATTATTGAGGTTATTGGTAAAAAGTTATTGTAGATTGAACACATGAGGACACATTTTGGAAGAGAAAAGTTACTTTCAATACTTCGAAATCAACTTTATTGTGTAACACGAGACGATATTAATGCTGTTATCTCAAAATGTCTTCACTGTCAAGTTAATATGTTTCGAATTATTTGTAGTCAAAAAAGTTGATGGCTACTAAGCCCATAATTACTCCTATAATTGCAAGACGACCTAGAGACCGCTATATTGCAGATTTGGTGGATTTAAGGAGGTATGCTAGCCTTAACAGCAATAATGGATGGGTATTTCCTTCTGAATTAATTTTAGTTGGTTGTAGTTATAGACTCCTTTTCTAAATTCGCAGTTGTTAAACTTTCCAGACGGAAATCAGCCGAGGAAATCACCAGGTAACTTAAGAATATTTTTTGATGATTAGTCCCCATTCATTCTACAAACGGATAATAGGAAAGAATTTAAGAACAGAGTTGTTGAAAATATGTGCAATGATCTAAAATCATTCACATATGCGGACGTCCTAGAGAACCATGGGTTCAGGGACAAGTAGAGAGGCAAGTTATTTGTAAATTTATCTTTAAATTTAATCAATCGACTAAAAGGTAGATTAGCTCCATTACTGTGTCAAATGGGTCTTTTGGAAGCTATAAGGATTTTACCAAGAACTCGTATATAAATATAAAATGGCAAAGCATGAAACGACCAAGAGGACACCTTTTGAAGTTTTTATGCGGGGAAATAATCTAATCCCAGAGGAAACAAAATCAGCGTTATTACTATTCGAAAGAAATGAAGCGGAGCAATTAAGTCAATCGGAATCAATTGGATCGGATTATTTTAAAAACGAGGAGGATTATTTGAATCAAGAAAGTGTGTATGATGTCCATGTTCTTGTCGGAGAAAAAATGAAAATAAGGCAGAAATGGAAATTTAATAAAAGATCTACAAGTAGGAGATAACGTTACTCAGATATGATATCGATGCAAATCCGAATAATCGAAAATGCCCGTTATATGATCAAATCGATTCAACTATATACCAAATATCGGAAGTTGCTAAAGATACCTGCGAACTTAAGATATGAATGACGATTTATTTAAAAATGTACACAGAAGTCGTCTGAAAAAAGTTTTAGATAATAAAAAATTTTGAATTTTTTATATTTGTTTTTAAACGGAGAACCTAAAAAAGAAAAATTGGTCATGTGTGTTTTGCCGACTCTTGGTAAAATTCATTCAATCAAAAAATTGATAAAAAAAATAATAATTCGATTTAATTCCATTATCAAGTTATTTTTAATTAATTATCATCAAAACAATACAACATATTCATTCTCGCGTGTTGTTCTTGTAGTGCTTTTTTCTGTCATTTGTTATTTGCCATTTATCGTTCCTATCTTTAATCTTTCTTATCGATTACTCTCTGTTCTGTCTGTAACTCTTGTAACAAAAGGAAGAAAACAATCCGTTGCGACTGCTGTGACGCCAGTTTTCATCTTTCATGCATCAAGTTGTCTAAGAAGTCTGCTTTATCTCTTAATCGTTGGGTTAGGGCCGAGGCTGGAAACTGTCTGTCGACGGTCTCCGTCCCATTCACTTAATCGACCTCACTTCCGATACTGCCGAGGCTGGAAACTGTCTTTCTCAATCCATCACCAAGCTATGTAACTTATTTCTCCGTGGGGATATATCTGAGCATGCTAGATTGCTTTTCTTCTCTGCGAACCTGACAGCATTGGGGAAAAAAGACGGCGGCATTCGGCCTATTGCCGTCGGGAACGTTTTCCGTCGTTTGTTTGCTAAAGTCGGATGCAAGCTGGTAATTCCATCTATTAGTGACGAACTCTAGCCCATTCAGTTGGGCGTTGGCGTATCTGGCGGGTGTGAGGCCTCGGTCCACGCATCCCGGTGTTTTATTGAATCGTCCCGCCTTTCTGAACAGCCCCGGCTATTATTAAAATTGGATGTTAAGAATGCGTTCAATTCTCTCAACAGAGAGCATCTACTTGAGGTTTGTAAAGACAGAATTCCTTCATTGCTGCCATTTGTTTTCTTTCATATGGGTAACCGAGCCTTTTGGCTGCCGGTGATTCCTTTATTTCTTCTTCTTGCGGTGTACAGCAAGGTGACCCTTTTGGGTATTATGTGACATGGGCAGCGCGTTACGCATGGGCCGCGCGTTACATTTTTTGACATTGAAACTGTCAAATATAGAATTCTTTGATTAGCCGAAATTTAAATTTTTATAGTGAAAAATATATTAAATTAATCGATTTCAAACATGTTAAATTATCTTTAATTTATTAATGTTACAATTATTAAGATTTAAATTTTTTAACTTCGCAAACCTACATTTCTAGCGTGTTTTTTATCTTGTTTTATCTTGTTGTAAGGAGTTCTTACAAAGGTTTTGTAAAAACATTATCGAATATGAGATTTTAAAGGATGCGTTGGCTGGTAAATTTCCAGAAAATTTTTCGAGCAGCAAAAATATAGGCTTGCCAATAAAATAGAGAATTTTACTATCATCAATGAAAGGTATTTTGAATGCGTAATAAGTTTCAGATTGTATCTTAAATCCGCTGATCCAAGTTAGTCATTACTCTGGATAATGAATCTGAAATGCTGCTTGTTGCAAAAACATTGCACGAGTATTCTCACGGAGGAGTGAATAAAATTGAATATCAGTGTCGACAAAGCTACTTTACTGTAAAGAATGACATAATCAGAAAAGTAATTCGAAATTGTCAAGTCTGTAAATTTTCACGTCCTTTAAAAGTTTCACGCATTTTTTATTGTAGATTGGAGATATAAATCACCATGTTCTTGCTTCTTGTCCTAATGAACGTTTCAGATAGATCTTATAGACTTAAAAAGATTTTCAACTGTTAATCATGATTTTAAATTGATTTTAACGGTCATTGATGTCTATAGCAGGTTGGTTAGTTAAAACAATCTTTATAGATTTGCCTTCGCCAGGCCTCTTTATAATAAGTCAGGCAAAGAAGTATCGGAAAATTTAAAATCCTTATTTTATTTAAACGGCCAATGTCAAATTCTTCAGTCAGATAATGGTCTGAGTTTAAGAATCAGGAAATAAAGACAATCCACGACACAGGGGATTGTAGAGAGATTCAACCAAACTTTAACAAGAAAGTTATCAAAAATGCTTGATAACAGCGAGAAAAAGTGGATAGTGGAATTAGAAAAATGTGTGTACAGTTATAACATCTCTGTACATTCATTTTCTAATGAGAGCCCCTTTGAAAAATATAGGGAATTAAGGGAATAAATCCAATAATTGATGGTTATATATATAATTATGTTTTAGATGATTCAAATGATTGTTCTATTTCAGAGCAAATGGAAGATTCATTAGATTGTTCAACTCCAGAGAGCGTAGAAAATTTGCGTAATCCAATTTAAAATATATACGTAGATAATTCCGAGTCAGAATGTTCCTATCCGGATCCAAAAAAATTCAAATTTTATAAGGAAACCCATTGGTGAAACTTCTAATTATTACAAAGCTATGAACAGGAAAATGAATGTTCATAATAGTAAGTATGATTATAATGTCGGTGATAAAGTAAGAAATAAAAAAAATTAATAAATAGATTCGAATTAAAAAAATTTTGGAACTAATCCATCGTTGCGACTAAATAAATTCGAATCACAGTACTATCCACCAGCTGAAATATAAATATTTTATCGAATAATCGCGTAGAGGTAGTTTTAAGTTTATTTATTTAATAGATTAAACACTCAAATGGGAAAAGTCTATAGTCGGGATGGACAGGATTAAAAAACTTAATTAATTAATTATTTTTGTGGTTGATAATTAAATAATAAGATTGTTTGAAGTTTATCGATAAATTGACAGATACATCAATAATAAGATTGTTTGAAGTGTAACGCGCATCCCATACGTATCATTTGGCCCATGTCACATATTATTCGCCCTTTCCGTAGATTTTGTTGCACGTAAGAATTCGTCGCCTCTTAATATTTGGTATTTGGATGATTGTACTATCGGTGGTCCGCCCGATATTTTACTAAACGACTTGAATCTCTAATCCCAGCTTTGTCATCCATTGGTCTTGAAATTAATTCTCTAAATCTGAAATTGTAAATCTTAACATCGATCGTGTCAGCTTTGGAAACATTTGTGATCATTTTCGAGGCCTTTTCCCGATCTGAGGCATACTTCTACTGCTGATCTCGAAATCTTGGGTGCTCCGATCCACGACCAATCCGCCATCCGTATTCTTAATTCCAAGAGGAATGCCCTTTCTTCTCTTTGTGATAAACTTGAAGATATTGATCCCCACCCTGCTTATTTCATTCTCAAAAATTATCTTCTGATCCCGAAAATCAATTATGTCCTAAGGAGTTCCCGCTGCTTTTCTATCCCTACTGCTTTGGATTCTTTCGACGCTCTGGTGCGTTCTTCTGCTGAGAAGATTTTTAACGTCAAGTTTGATGACGTTGGTTGGTGTCAGGCCAAGCTTCCTGTTCCTTTTGGCGGTCTGGGGCTTCGCTCCGCGCTCGACCTTTCTCTTCCCGCTTTTCTTTCATCTTCTTCAGGATTGTATCTTCTTGTCCATAAGATTCTTGAAAAATCACCCGAATCAATTTGGACTCTGATATCAATTCTGCACTCTTGCTTTGGAAAGAAAAGGATTTCGTCTTACCGTCAGAGCGATCTCTCCAACGTGAATGGGACAAAATTATTTGTGGACATTATGTTGACTCGCTGGAGCGTCTCTTGGACCAGCACAGACTAGCTTGTTTCCGTGCCAGTCGCCAACCCTATTCTGGCTCTTGGCTTAACTGCCTTCCCACGACCCATTTGGATACCTGCCTCGACTCTGATGCCCTCCGTTTTGGAATATGCCTTCGCCTCGGACTACCGACGTGTAACCCCCACCCCTGCCGGTGTGGATCAATGATGGACACATACGGGCTCCATGCTCTTTCCTGCAAGAAAAGCGCAGGTCGTATTCCTCGTCATTCGGCTCTTAACAAGATCATTCTCGAGGCCCTCGAAAAGGCAGGGTATCCTTCTGTCCTTGAGCCAATTGGCCTCGACCGTGGTGATGGAAAAAGGCCTGATGGCTCTACATTGTCCCTTTCGACACTGGTAAACCATTAGTTTGGATGCCACGTGTGTTGATACCTTTTCCAAGTCGGCCATCAACGAATCCGCCTCCTTGCCCGAGTCTGGTGCTTATAAAGCTGAATCTTCTAAATTCAAAAATATCAGCGCCTGTTAGACGGCTTTTGGTTTTGGCCAATTGTTGTTGAGACTTCGTGTGTCTTTGTGTCTTTGGCTCAAAGACAGTCAATTTTGCGGCGAAACCGACTAGCATCTGGTGCGAGCTTGTGTGGGCTCGTGGGAAGATCACCGAGCGAGAATGAAGTACCTGGTGGAGTGCATCGGGATCACGTGACTATTTTTTCGGTTTCTACCGTGGTCTTGGTGATTAAATAAATATATAAACAGCAAAGGTAAAAGGATGACAGTCTGTATCTTGGCCCCGACCTTTGATTGGTAGGCCCCATAAACACGCATATTCGAGAATCACGTACCCTGACCGTAAAGAGGAAATGTACTAAAGACACACTTGGTCGATGATTAACTACATATTTATCTAATTAAACCAATATAGACTTCTCTTTTCTCTGGTTTTGTCACCAGTCCGTCCCACCCATATCATCACACAAAAATTGATATGGACTCTAGACTGGAACATCAGTCCTAGCTTTTCTCCACTTCCATTGTTGGCCTACGATCTAGGAATTCGATTCCCATCTCCACGATAACAATCTTCTTGGTGACCTAATCGTAGACCACAATGTCGGGTTCGTTGTACTGGACAACAGTCGAGGTGCATAATGTGGTGTCCATTATACGTTCAAGCTCCCATACACCGATTGAACTGGATGAGTCCACAACTTTCTGCCAACTTTCTAGACTGCCAATTTTTAAGACCGTCTTTATTTTTAAATAAATTCGAGAACCACTGATATAGACATTACGAATACATTAAAACAAAATATAGGACGGTCCCAGTGTTAATGTCTACAAAAAAGTTCTCTTGAAATATATCGACAAATTTAACCGCAATGCAGAGGATTATATTAAATCAATTTTGAATTAAAGGTGTTCATATTTATGTGTTAAAATGTTTCTTTGTTTTCATCAAAAAAATAGCGAGATCTCCACGTGTGTACAACCAATCGACCTGCTTTTTTAAGGACTAATCTATCGTATGCTGTTTGACTATATCAACTTGTTCGGCCTCCTCTACATTTTTCTTCCACGTCAAGCTAAGGAATCATGTGACGTCGTTTTAAGATGTAGCACCAACTGTGCAGATGATAAAATTAATTAATGAATTTAAAAATATAGTTATCTGTCAATTTTGCCGTTTTATAAGCTTTTTGGAATCAAAAATGGTGTCAGACCTCCCATATTCAACAATTTTTTCATAAAAAAACTTTAATAAAAAATTGAATTCCAAGAATTTTTTCTTCCCAGTAAGGATTTTGAATCTGAGTTCATGCCTGGATTACAGGCAGAGGAGGACATTGCCAAGTTGAAAACAACAAAATCAACTAAAATGTGTCAAATAAGTCAAAAGTTGAGCTGTCAGTTCAAATGTTTGTAGATGGACAGTTCTAAGAAGATGGGTAGTTACAATATTCTCTGATTTATCAAAGTGGAAAGCCGCAGCAAAATTACTTGCTCGCTGGAACTGCCACTGTTGTATGGCTTCATTCAGAATCGTGGCCTCACAGCATCAAGCTTGTCGTGTGGCACATAAGTCTCCTTCGCTTCATGAACCCAAATCAGAACATTATATTCTCAAAATTTCCAATCTACGGAAATCTAAGAAAATACCATTACAGATCCCTAAACAGGCTCGGATGTATGCGGCAAACTGCTTAAGCGATCTTATCACTGATGCGCTAAGCTCCGGGGAATACCCTTCTTGGATCCGTATTCTCTCCTTTGTACATTGTGTTCTTGGACAAGCAATTTATGGTTCAGTACAAAAGCAGAGCCTCTCGGCTGCCATTAACTCGAACTCTGCGAGACTGGACGTCTCATGGATTGACTACGTTTGGGATGCGAGCAATTACCAAACGTGCATTAAGGAAAAATCCCGTCAGTGGTTCAAAACCCAAGTCAGTCGTAAACTCATAGATGGCGACATCCGTGTGGCCGTTCGGTTATTTTCTTCCGATGATTCACTTGCTGAATCTACTGCTGAGACTTTGGAACACCTCAAAAACAAACATCCGATGCCCCAGATAACTTACGGAAGTTTCCCACACAAGACAACGCTCTTATATTGTCAATTTCTAAAGATGAAATCTTGGAAGGGATTAAATCTTTCAGACCGAGTAGCAGTGGAAGATTTAATGGTCATATAAAGCACATAATTTCTCGATTGACTACGGAAGCTGGAACCCGCTTGATCAAGTGTATTACCAGACTTGTCGAACGGATCATCAAAGCTGAGTTCCTAGGCTTGGCTAGAGATCTCCTTTTCTATTCACACCTGATTGCTTTCCGAAAAAATGACGGAAGAGTGCGCCCCATTGCAGTCGGTAATGTCTTTCGGAGGCTCACGTGCAAAATTGCAGCCCGAAGAGTCTGTCCCTGCATCAAAACTAGCTGATATTCTATTAAAAAGATGGAAAAACAATTCATTTTGAAATAGAAGTTTATTTTTAACATTTAATTAAGAGAAATTCGAAACAACCATTTTCTGCGTCCGTTTCCGAGAAAAAGTAGTCTTTGCTGCTGACTCCAGAAAAACGTGGAATCAGCACGATATCTACACTGAAAGTATTTATTTTTATTAAATTCCCATTTCCCGCTCATCCCTAATGAAATTATCCACAATTCATGAAGCCACCAACAGATTAATTAGCCGGAACCTTTTATCTAACACCCTGGAAGCAGTTCTTATCCAAAGGCAACAAAAATAATGAGGACAACCACTATTCATGCCAGTCCCATATACGAATCCTTGTTTAATGCATTATTCTAAACTAGAGATCAAAAATCCAACAAAAAAAAATAAACGTGAAATTTAAATAAAAATAGGCAAAAAATAGGCTTTGTATAAAATCCAAAAAGTATTAAATGGTTGAAAAAAAGATTAAATTATTGTAAAAATAAAACGAATTCAATTACAGAATATCGAATATTATATGAAATTCTGTAAGTCAACAATATATTTAATCAATTTTAATACGAGTATTAACCATTCATATAAGAAAACAAAATTAGATAAACAAATAAAACAATGCACAACAACAAAACGAAGCACGAGTAGTAACGTGGTTATCTTATTACATTAGGTTTTCCAGATAAAATTAAATACAATAAAATGATTATTTTAATATAATATAATTAAAATCATTTATTTTTGAATTTGAGCTCGTGAGATTAGTGCCAGATTGTACGGATTAAATGTTTTGTTTTTGATGTTGAATTCAAACACAAATCAAAGAAATATCAAAAGACGTTATCATGTCCCCTCAAATAATTTGCGAGATATAATACCCTGTGTTATTATCTCACGGCGCAGCTCAAGAAATTGCTTACATTTTTTAGATAATAAACTAATTTTTAAAGATTTTTTAATTTGATAAAGAAGCTTAAATCACAAAAATGATAATGTTCTAAACAACTCAAATTTTAGAGGATATAATTTTAATATAGAATTTATCGTTGACAGTGTTATCCTTATACGAGGATTATTCGACAGTGCTTTATTTACAGAGCCTTTATCGACAGAACTTTTATCAAAAGAGCTTTTAGCTAAAAATGATATCAAGAGTTTCTTTGAAGGTCGTGGCATTGCTAGTTTCAAAAGAGCGGACCATGCCACGGGGACGCTAGGAATGAATGCTAAAAATTTTCAGAAATCGAGTTATAATCATTATATATTTTCTATAAATATTAATGTTTTTGAATAAATAAAAATATCGAATTATTTTCATTAGCATGTTCGACATGCTGTTCTGTTGTTTTGGTGTTGATTTTTTCGACATTTGATTATTATTTTTTGTTAGACATTTTTTTAAAGATAATTTTGTATATGCATTTTATTGCAGATTGAATATTGTGTACATGTAGAATTTTTTGAAAAAAGTTATTTTACAAGTTAATTTGTGTCAATTGTATTAATAATTTCAATTTAATGCATCTTTTTAAATAATATCTTTCCCATTTCTTTCAATTTAATGCATCTTTTTAAATAATATCTTTTTAAATAATATCTTTCTGGGAGTACATATATACAACAGTTATTGAGTGAGAGGTCTGTCAGATCCGTCAATTGGAAGAGAGGCCGAGGAAAACTATACGAATAAAGAGCCAAAAACAACACAAAGAGTGGATTTGTGTCACAATTGAGTACCTTCACCTTACTACATTTTGACAACTCAACTGGGAGAGTGGAAAGCTCTAAAATACTAGAAAAAAGCCCGTCTATTTGTGCTTAGATTTAATTCTTCCAGACATTGTAGATTGCATATTGTTGGGGGAATAAATATATTTTGTGGGCATTTTACTGGTGTGAAGTGTGTTAGATGATTGAATCCTGCATCCAAGTGCTGGATATAGTACCCTGGAATATCTACGAGGGATGGCAGTGTTTCGAGGCACAGTCTATCTATGATGACTTGGTTTATTTGAGGTTTCTTTTGCTTGAAAGGAAAGCAGAGGAAAAATTTGTTCATTTTGTTATTTCTGAAATAATTTAAATAATAAACGCTACACCACAACAACGATATTTTAGATAGCGGGTTTGTTATATTTATTTAAATTATGTCACGGGTTGGATAATGCCCCGGATTGGATAATGCTCCCTCAACGTTATTTTAAAAAAATAAATATTTTTTCCAATGAATTTTTATTAGATTTTGGATTCTCCTAATTATTTTTGTAATTTATTAAAGATTTTTTTTGAATTAATCTCGCGTGCAGACTCGCTTTTGTTATCTAAATTTTCCAATTTGAAAAAATAATAAGTATTATAGATCAAATATATATTTCAGAAATGGTTTTACTCAACCTTACTAAAAATGAACTTGACGACATCCAAAAAATTCAATTAGATGTATTTTTTATTGACTGATTTGAAAAATCTTTAAAAAAAGATACAGAAAATTATCAGAACAGTTAATTTTCGAAGACGAACGAAGGGATAGTATACATAAAATACAAAAGCCTGAGGTTACGCTTTTTCCCCCAAGAACAAAAGGAACTTAAACTAAAAACTATCGAGCTGATTGTTACATAATCATTTTAGATTGAACATATGAGGACACATTTTGGAAGAGAGAAGTTGCTTTCGATGCTGAGGAAGGAAATTTAAGCAGTAACCCGAGACGAAATTACTGCTGTGATCTCAAAATACGTTCTCTGTCAGGTGCATATGCATTGAATTATTTGTAGTAAAAAAAGTTGATGGCGACTAAGCCAACAATTACTCCTATTATTGCAAGAGGGCCTAAAGATCGCTATATTGCAGATTGGGTGGATTTAAGAAGGTATGCTAGCCTTAATAGCGATAATGGATGGGTATTCCTCTCTGATTTAATTGTAGTTGGTTGTGGTTATAGATTCATTTTCCAAATTCGCAGCTGTAAAACTTGCCAGACAGAAATCCGCGGAGGAAATTACGAAAAAATTAAGCAATATTTTTTTGATGATTGGTCCCCATTAATTCTACAGACGGATAATGGGAAAGAATTTAAGAACAAATGTATGGAAACAATGTGTAATGATTTAAAATCATACACATAAGTGGACGTCCTAAAG
The DNA here is from genome assembly GCA_011109175.1 of Dicyema japonicum. Taxonomy (NCBI): domain Eukaryota; kingdom Metazoa; phylum Dicyemida; class Rhombozoa; family Dicyemidae; genus Dicyema; species Dicyema japonicum. The sequence continues at coordinate 64,500 of RDEW01000079.1, forward strand.
CACCATGGATTCAGAATCAAGTAGAGAGGCAAGTTATTTGTAAATTTATCTTTAGATTCAATCAATCGATCAAAAGCTCCACTAGTGCGTCAAATGGGTCATTTGGAAGCTATAAGTATTTTTACCAAGAAAGCGTATATAAATATAACATGGCAAAGCATGAAACAACCAAGAGGACACATTTTGTAGTTTTTATGCGGGGAAATAATCTAATCCCGGAGGAAACAAGATCAGCGTTATTACTATTCGAAGGAAATGAAGTGGAGGAATTAAGTCAATCGGAATTAATTGGATCGGATTATTTCGAAAACGAGGACGATTATTTGAATCAACAAAGTGTGTATGATAGCCATGTTCTTGTCGGAGAAAAAAATGAAAAGGAGGCCGAAATGAAGATCTACAAGTAGGAGATAATGTGTTACTCAGACATGATATCGATGCAAATCCGAATAATCGAAAATACCCGTTATATGATCAAATCGATTCAACTATATACCAAATATCGGAAGTTGCTAAAGATCCGCGAACTTAAGATATGAATGACGATTTATTTAAAAATGTACACAGAAGTCGTCTGAAAAAAGTTTTAGATAATAAAAATTTTTGAATTTTTTATATTTGTTTTTAAACGGAGAACCTAAAAAAGAAAAATTGGTCATGTGTGTTTTGCCGACTCTTGGTAAAATTCATTCAATCAAAAAATTGATAAAAAATATAATAATTCGATTTAATTCCATTATCAAGTTATTTTTAATTAATTATCAGCAAAACAATACAACATATTCATTCTCGCGTGTTGTTTTTGCGGTGCTTCTTTCTGTCATTTGTTATTTGCCATTTATCGTTTCTATCTCTAATCTTCATTATCGATGACTCTCTGTTCTGTTTGTAACACTTTTAACAAAAAGAAGAAAACCATCCGTTGCGACTGCTGTGATGCCAGTTTTTCATCTTTCTTGCATCAAGTTGTCCAAGAAGTCTGCTTCATCTCTTACTCGTTGGGTTAGGGCCGAGGCTGGAAAACTGTCTGTCGACGGTCTCCGTCCCATTCACTTAATCGACCTCATTTCCGATACTGCCGAGGCTGGAAACTGTCTTTCACAATCTATCACCAAGCTATGTAACTTATTTCTCCGTGGGATATATCTGAGCATGCTAGACTGCTTTTCTTCTCTGCGAACCTGACAGCATTGGGGAAAAAAAGACGGCGGCATTAGGCTATTGCCGTCGGGAACGTTTTCCGTCGTTTGTTTGCAAAAGTCGGATGCAAGCTGGTAATTCCATCTATTAGTGACGAACTCTAGCCCATTCAGTTGGGCGTTGGCGTGTCTGGCGGGTGTGAGGCCTCGGTCCACGCATCCCGGTGTTTTATTGAATCGTCCCGCCTTTCTGAACAGCCCCGGCTATTATTAAAATTGGACGTTAAGAATGCGTTCAATTCTCTCAACAGAAAGCATCTACTTGAGGTTTGTAAAGACAGAATTCCTTCATTGCTGCCATTTGTTTTTCTTTCATATGGGTAAACCGAGCCTTTTGGCTGCCGGTGATTCTTTATTTCTTCTTCTTGCGGTGTACAGCAAGGTGACCCTTTGGGTATTATGTGACATGGGCAGCGCGTTACGCATGGGCCGCGCGTTACATTTTTTGACATTGATACTGTCAAATTAGAATTCTTTGATTAGCCGAAATTTTTATAGTGACAAAAATATATTAAATTAAATCGATTTCAAACATGTTAAATTATCTTTAATTTATTAATGTTACAATTATTAAGATTTAAATTTTTTAACTTCGCAAAACCTACATTTCTAGCGGTCTTGTTTATCTTGTTGTATCTTTTTGTATTCGAATATGAGTTAGATCTTGTTTATCTTGTTGTAAGGAGATCTTACAAAGGTTTTGTAAAAGACATTATCGAATATGAGATTTTAAAGNGAGTGTGGGTCACAAAGGACTTCCATTTGGTCGTCAATAGAAGGAATATATTGAAGGCTTTTGAGGACCAGACAGTAATGCTAATCATATATTCCACAATCATTATATTAGGAGTTATTTTGATTACGCACACCTTTTCAAAGTAAGCAATTCTCTGGGTTATTAAATAGAAAATTCCCGATAACGTATCAGGAAATAGTCTGTGGAATAAATAGATTTGTATTAAATATTTATCGACTATTTATGGCATGTAAAAAGTTTATTACAAGAAAAAAGTCGAAACAAAAAAAGATATAATAACATTTTCAAAAAATATATACTTTACTTAAATTAACAAGCTAAATAAGTACTAATTGCGTACCAAAAAATTAATTTTAACCTTGAGTAAGGCACTTACCTGCCTCTGGCTTTCCGGTAGTGCTGCTTTTTTTTAACCTTGAGTAAAACATAGTATTCCTTTACTTCGAGGAGAATTTCTCATGTACAAGTTCCAGGGTTGTTAAAAATCATGATTTTTATTAAAAAAATCAGATTTTTTTGATTTAAACATGATTTTTTGATTTAAATCAGATTTTTATTCATTTTTGTCTAAAGCGACAGCAATTGGTTTAATCAGCAGCAAATATTCTTCAACACGACGTTTTAGGCAAATGTTTTGGACTTTGGAAGTAATATCTGTATCAATATCGGATCTATGTTCTTCACAAATTCTCAAAATTGTAGACCAATTATCCAGATAAGATTCAAAACAATCTGATAAAGTGTTCCAGCGAACATCAATCGGAAGAACAAGTTTTTTTCCTCCAGCAAATTTGTACCATGCAGCTGGAAGATGACATTTCGAAAGTATTTATTTATTTTTACGATGGTTTCTTTAACGTCAGCTACTTCTACATCTTTTGCAAGAAGGTTGAGATAATGTGCCGAGGAACCATATGTAATAATTTAAATATCATCTTGCATCATTATCCGCCTCATTTTAGCCATGTAGCAAGCATTGTCCGTCACAAGACTCCCGATTTTACATCCAAACCGTGCTGCGGACTTGGCAAAATCTAATGCAACAGATTGAAGATATTCCGTAGTGTGTCTGTGTCCAGAGGTGTCTACAGTGTCAATTAGATAGCTTTCTCCATCCAATGTTTCAACCGAAACACAAATAACAGGTTCATTATGAATGTTACTCCACCCGTCCAACATCATATACACTGTCTTGTCCTGGAGTCTTTGCCAAGTCTTCATGTATTTGGTCGTACACACGATCGAGCAATGGACCATCAATTTGATGACGAGAGGGTAAGCGATACCCAGGAAGAAGCATTTGGACGAATTTGAACAAATTCCGGATGTTCTACAGCAGCAAAAGGAGTGTTACTAAAATATATGTATATAGCGAGTTGCATATATCAAATTTTTTTCGATAACGTCGTCGTAGTAACGAAATTGATTAATGATTGGTCCTCATCCTCAGGGGAATTCGCTGATCCACTTTCACTTTCGACGGATTTTCAGGATATCAAATTAGTTCGCATAACAAATAATGCTGCCTCATCCGAGATACGTGACCTTGTTCCTCCTTCCCGCAATTACGGCATCTGGCTCGACTGCCAGTCTTTCCAAGAATAATGTTTATCGAAGTGAACCCACAAGGAATCACGCTTTCTACCAGACATTTAATCATTAAAAATTTCTACCAACAATGATTTTTTTGATTTTTTTAATGATTTAAATCACTGATTTTTTTTGTGATTAAAATCAAATGATTTAAATCAAACAACCCTGACAAGTTCCAGAGAAGACTCAATAAAGTCTGCGTTATTCTCCGTTAAACAATTAAAAAGTATTGAATGCAACGACTTTCTTTTACTCATTACAATTTTTACAGTCAGGTTTTGTTCACAGTTAGGGTATTCTACAATTGTGGCCATATTTTTGTTGACTTATTAAAACCCGTAGAATACTCGCTCCATGGTCTTTAATCAATCAGAGATTCACGGCTTGGACCATTCTGCTCTTTTGGTGGATTATGGCACGTCTCCTGAAGCAAAGATTACTGGCTTGTTAAAAATTTTACTGGCTTGTTAAAAATTTGGAACTAGAAGATATTCCGAAATAAATCGATCAAACTCCTGGGTAAACTTCAATAATTATTTATACGAAGATTCTAGTGGTCGTTGATTCATTTACTAAGTATGCTGTTGTGGAACTAGCAAAGAATAAAAGTGCATTGGAGATTTCATCTCTACTTGAGAACATATTTTACGTAATTGGAGTTTCGCAATTCTGAAAACCGTTATTTTTCAAACTGATAACGGAAGGGAGTTTCGCAAGTCTGAAATGGATAAGCTCTGTAAATTTTTTAAAATAAATAATATCTGTGGAAGACTTAGAGCACCATGGGTACAAGGACAAGTTGAAAGGTTCATTTTAAAGCTATAATAAAAAGCTTCGAGACTTGCTAAAATTTTAAAATAAATAGTTGACACATTTTACTTTTTTATTAATGTCGTTTACGGGGTTTTGTAATTAATTTTAAATAAAACTGTTATTATAACTGTTATTTAGAGTTGCTTTTAACACTAGAAATTGTAATAAAAAAGTATTAAAAATCGTATTAATCATAAAATCAGAGTCAAATACACTGCGCCGCAGGCCGCATAGGGAACAGTATCAAATTGACTTTCAACAATTAGGGTTTGGTTAGGGTCGTCTTTCGAAATCGAGTTAGGATATTCAAAATTTAAAAGTTTACACTTAAAACTTATTAGTTTTCGATTTTAGATAATTTTTTACAAATAAAATTGATTTTTTTTAATGAAAAATGATTATTTAAAATGGAAGAACTCTAAATATAATAAACAATATGATAATTAATCAATAATTTTTAAAAATAAGGTTAGGTTTGATTTGTTGTCTATCTTAGTTTTCCAGAATTCATTAAAACCATCAAAAATAGGTTTAAAATTGGACTTAGAAAAAAGTAGGATACTTTTTATATGGAAGTAATTGATATTAATGCGATTTTGATGCGGTCCATTAATATGCCGGGTCCATTAATGAGCCGGTCACATTATACAGTGAAACCTCTCAAATTGGCCATTTTTTTTTAAAATGCTTAAGAATACCTCCAGTTTCTTAAGAATTGGCCAATTCTTAAATTGGCCACAATTTTTAAAATAATTTCTCTAAAATTTATTATTTAAATAAATTTATTTTAAAATGCCGTCACGTAATCCACGTGGGATTTATGTCCGCCTTTCTGCAAAGCAAAAACTTATGATTTTGAAGTATAAAGAAGAAAATAATAGCGTTTCATGTAAGAATATGGCCGAAAGGTTCTCTTATTTGTTTGGGAAAACAATATCGCGGAAAACAATCAACAATATTTTACTAAAGAAAGACTCGAATGTTGATGATTTAAAAAATTGTAAAGCTTCAACAAGACAATCCAACGTCTTAAATTCCCCGTTCTTGATGAGAAACTAGTTGAATGGATGGACTTAATTGAATCTAAAAGTAACAATAATTATAAATTTCAGGTGGTTTTATAACTGATGCTTGATTTCAAGTAAGGCTAGTCTATTTGCTAAAGAATTGCAGATTGAAAACTTTAGAAATTCCAATGGATTTCTTCAAAAGTTCAAACAGAGGCATGGGTTTAGAATGCAAAAGTTACACGGAGAAATGCAAACGGATAAACGCCCAGACATAGATTCTTTTCTGAAGAGTTTTCTGGAAGTTTCAAAATCGTACACGGATGATCAAATTTATAACTTGGACGAAACTGGACTTTATTACAAGTTGATTCCCTCGAAAAGCATATGTAAATCCCGATTTAATGGATATAAAAATGTTACCGATCGAGTTTCCCTTATGTTATGTTCAAACATGACGGGAAGACATAAGTTAATGCCCGTAATGATAGGAAAGTATAACATGCCAAGATGCTTCAAAAACTACAACTGGAAGTGCAGTGTATCATATTACAGCTCGAAACGGGCTTGGATGACAGGCTCGATTTTTATGAGTTGGCTAATTGACTTTGATAGAAAACTCAAAATTGAAAAAAAAATTTTATTACTAATCGACCATTGCCCTGCTCATTGCGTTCCGCAAAATTTAGAAAATATTGAAATAATGTTTTTACCGAAAAATAGTACCGGTTTACTTCAGCCCATGGACATTGGAATAATCAGAACGTTCAAAGCTTATTTTAATCGATATAAACTTTCTTATTTGACTGAATTATTGGAAATCGACAAAATTTCAGTTTACGAATCATATAAAAGGTTGACTTTGAAGGATACCGTTTTGTTTGTAAAAATGGCATGGGAGGATGTTTCTGAGGAAACCTCAACAACTGCTTTAAAAAGTTCCAACGACCGCATGAAATAGATGAGATTGTTGAAATTAGAGAACCTGATATATCAAAACAGATATTTTCGACCCGCTTAAATTTGAAGAATTTTGGACATTGAGTACGTAGAAAATGATGCGATCGAAGAGGAAAACAAAGATGGTAAAGAGATTCTTGAAGAGAATATAGAAGATGTAGAATTAGAAAGTATTGATTTGATATCTCCAAATAAAAATAAATTTTTGGAAGAGTTGAACATGATCGAGAAAAAGCTTTTAAGTAACATTGAGAACGAACATGATGTTATGTTAATCACTGCTATAAGAAGATACAAACAAAACCAAGTAATTCAGAAGCAAAGGCAGCAAGGGATCGAATACTACTTTCAGAAAGTTCAACAAACTAAGGAAATTTAACTTTTAATTGACATCTATTTCAGTTATTTTTATTGATTTTACTCTCAAATTGGCCACGAAATTAGAGGAACCAAAAATGGCCAATTTGGGAGGGTACACTGTATTTATCAAATTTCAAAGAAAAAGGAAAATTTGAATTTGAATCATTTTTTTGTCGAGGAGTGTATGTTTTCATATTCCGGAACATCAGTCGGATTCGTAGAAAGAATATTCACAAAATGCGTCATATTTCCTTTTTGTAACTGTAATTCCCACAACTTCAATTTATTTTCAAAAGCAATGATTTCGGCATACATTTGGTGTATAAATTTATTACTTCCCTGCAGTTTCAAATTTAAGTCAGTAGATGTGATGTTATGTCTACCAAAAATGCCAATTTGGAAATATTAATAGTATTTCGGAAATATGAAGCATCATAATTCTTTTCCTCAAGAAAAATTATGACATCTCCCGTATTTGAAAAAGCCTTTTGAGCATTGATCCTCTACTAAGCCATCTGGCATTACAAAAATATAAAAGATCCCCATATTCTGCTTCAGCGTCGATTGAAAATTGCCTAAACTGCCGATGATTCAAGCCACGGGATAAAAAAAATTTACTGAATTAACAACAGCATCCATTGTCTCGCGTAATTTGACTGATTTGGCAACTAACGCCTCTTGATGAATAATACAGTGAATCTTGACCAAATTGTGCTCAATTCCAAATTTTTCCATTTCATTTTGGAGTAATATAATAGTTCCCTTTTTGTTCCCAACCATAGATGGAGCCCCATCTGTTGTAATTCCAACTAATTTTGAAAGCGGGAGATTTGATTCATTAAATGCAGGAAAATGTCGGTTCCTGTCACTGTACCCATCATTGGAATGACTTTGACAAATTCTTCAAAAATTTGGAATGTTTCAGTTATCCCTCGAACAAATACGACAAGTTGAGAAGTATCTCTTCTGTCAGTACTAGTATCCAATGCGATAGAAAAATATTTAAATTCCCAAGACGTTTTTAAAGAGAGATTTAAATCGAATGACATTTCTTCTACTCTTTTTGTCACCGATCTTGAAGATAAGGAAATAAACAGATACGGTCAAACCTCTAAATTTCGCCACGATTTGGTTGGTCCCAAAAAATGGCGAGATTTAGAATTTGGCGAGCAATAGAGGTTTTGCACTTCTGGTTTTACCAAAAATTGAAAATTATATACGTTATGATTAATGATTTAAAAATTTAAAATTGTAAAAATTTAAGAAATTCTCAAATTGTTTAAACAAATTAATGAAATAATCATCAATAGTTTTTTCCTTCATAGTTAAGTTTCTGATCATGTTGTTAATTGATTCAAGTGAATGTATATCAAAATTTTCATTTTGATAATAAAATTTCTTTAATTTATTTAACATTTTCAACGCCTCTTCTGAATTAATAACTCATTTTCTTGGTTATTTTTTGGATAACGTAAAATAGGTTGATTTGACTCATGTGTGAGAAATTTTTCAACTTAATCCATATCAGTGAAACTATAATCAATAAATCCCGTTTGTTCTATCGGATCCAGAATTTTATGCTTCGTGATCATTTTATCGTAGATCTCAATCCTTAAATCCGTTTCTTGCTTCTTATTTTCACAAGTAATCCAATTAGCATGCTTAAAACAATCCGCAATTGTTTTTGAATACCATTTTTCCATTGAAAATGCATAAACAGAAGGCCATATTTTAAATTCAGTTCCTTATGTGAATTGAATAGATCAGTTCCATTGTCAACTTTGTCTTACATGGCCTCAAAGTTAAATTTGTTAAAATTTGCTTTAAATTAGCGGATGATTTTTTGATCCATAGGTTGTAAAATTGTGGTCGCTTTTGCAGAAAAGTATAGCAGTTCGATTGATACTAAATTCGAATAAATTTTATGTGAAAGGCATTGATCCACAACAAGCAGAATTTTTGTTTTTTTCTTTTGAAGATGACGATCCCAAAAGAAGCCATTTGTTAAAAATTTTGCTAGTCATCCACGCCCTTTTAGAATGTCTATAATCAATATATTTTTCAAAATTAAAATTCTTAAAGCATTTATGTCTCTTAAATTTTCCAATAATCAATGGAATTTTTTTGTCTGTCCCAGTCATATTCGTGCAAAGCAACAAAGAAAATCTAAAATATAAGAAATAAAATAAACCGGTTCTTTAGCATCTTTTTCCCTGGGCGATTTTTTGACAAACACTTTTTGAAGAGATATTTTTGTAGAATGTTCCTGTTTCATCTGCATTATAAATCTTTTCAGGTCCATATTCATGCAATTTTGCAAATTACTGAAATAAAAGAATTTATTTCGTTTGCAAAGTTTACGTTAGTCGTATAAGACTCTCCGTAAAAAGTTCTTAACTTTATATTGTCCCGTTTCTTGAATTTAGAAAGCCAATTATTGCTAGCCTTGAAATCAGTAATTCCGTGTAAATCGGCGACTTTTTTTGCTTTCAAAGAAGAATTGTCGTCCAAGAATCCGCCACGAAGCTCGATATGTTCCAACTAGTGATGCACCGATAACCATTTTTGGATTTTGCCGATTACCGATTATCGGCCAATTTCACCGATACCGATACCGATTAATCGGCCATTATATTATACATAAAAATATTTATATGTAATTTATTTTATTAAAAATGTAATTAAATATTTTGTTTAACATGTCGAGCGTTGTATGGAAATTTTTTGATGTCTCAGACGATAATTCGTTTTTTTGCGTATGTAAATTATGCGATATTTTAATATCAAGAGGAGGACGAACGCGAAAGACATTTACAACATCTAATATGATAAATCATCTTAGGGTTTATCATAGTGAACAATTAGCTGAAGAAGAAATTGTGTTACAGAAAAAACGACCTTTTTGCCAAATTGAAGCAGTTAACACTTACTCAAGTTATAGAAAAGAAAAATATGTGGAATATTGACGATCATAAATCAAAAATAATTCATAAATTAATTGGAGAAATGATTGCAGTTAATTTATTACCATATTCATTTGTTGGTGATATTGGTTTCATTCGATTACTAAATCATATTATTCCAAATTATTGTATTCCCTCCAGAAAATATTTTTCGGAAAATATTATTCCTGAAATTTTCAAAAATGTTAAAGCAACGATTACAAATGATATCGATTCTATCAAATTTTTGTCCCTGACAATTGATATTTGGACGGCTACCACAGCAAATAAACCTTTTCTTTGTATAACCGGACATTGGTTAACAGATTTATTTGCACAACAAAGAGTTTTGTTACGAGTTATTCCCTTGGAAGGTTCTCATACATCTTCTAAGATTTGTGACGAGATAACTAATGTATTAGATGAATATAATCTGAAAAAAGAAATCATTTTTTTAATTTTAAGAGATTCTGCCCCAAACATGATTGCTGGTGTAATATATTTACGTGGTGGAAGAACTTTACGAATATATTTCCCCGCTTAAGTAAAATGGCGTTGAAATATTTAACAGCTCCTGCTTCGTCTGTAGAAAGCGAAAGAGTTTTCAGCACTGGAGGAAATATATATCAACCGAAAAGAAATAGACTTTTGCCAGAGAATGGAGAAATGATGTACCTTCAATATAATTTAAAAACATTAGACTTTAATTATTGATTCTTTTAAAAAAATTTTGTTTTTTTAACGTTTTGTTGTATACAATTGTATTTCGGAAAATAATTACATTACCGATTAATCGGCAGATTTTGCCGATAATCGGCAAAGTGGCCGATATGCCGATTACCGATTATCGGCCGATTAATCGGTGCACCTCTAGTTCAAACCATGTCATAATTTTTGTATCAATAGTTGAATATATTAGATTGAATAGGCGTTTTTTGCATGAGAAAAGAAGATCACTATCAAGTATTTGTTGTTTCTCAAGCATTGATTGATCTTCGTAATTTTTTTTTCTTAGAATTGAAGAAAAAAATGCGGCGATATGTTCCATAGTCATATGTTTGTTATCATCGATGTAGGCTATTATGCGTCTTTTTTCATTAAACGTCAGTCTAGTACACTTGCGCATGTTAGATAAAGCGTGGTTAAAATTATTTTATATTAAAAGTTAGTTTAACCAAAAAAAATTTTTTTTAATAATGAAAAATAGTGGCGAGATTTAGAATTTGGCGAGCAATAGAGGTTTCTTTAGAAATTTTCGATTTTTTTGAAAAAATACGGCGACCAATAGAGGTGGCGACCAATAGAGGTTTGACTGTACATTGTCGCATCCAATATTCAATCTATAAAAATAGTTCACCCACTTTTTTAATAGAATATGACGCGCCCTTTTTTTCGGTACAACATAAAAAATATTGGCTTAGAAAAAAAACATAAAAAATTAAAAAGTCTGAAAAGAATAAAACGAGCTCGATTTGTGAGCATTGCGTGAGAACGGTTAGATCCCGGCTAAATGCTAGCTTGCGCGTTGCCGCGCGTGATTGTAAGCGATCCTCTGTCTTAGCCAAAAGGATTCGCGAGCATCCATTTTTTCCGAGCGATAAGGAGGCGACAGGAATTTCGATGTTTGCGAGTCGAAAGGCTCCGGAGGTCTCGAAAGCCAGACGTGCCCTTGTTTTAAGAACTCTTTTTTGGGCAAAGTATTAGTTATCGTAGATAAACTGATCACAGTTTATAAATCTTTTACTAACTTGCTTTTAATAATTTTCGGATAAGTTGCCACAGTCCATTTTATCTATGAGACTATTATATTTCTTGCTGAACTTTTAGGAATATTGAGACGTTTGGAAATTTGATTGTAACTTTTTTTTTGGTGGCCTCGCAGACCACCTGATTTATTTCAAAAGAATAATCCTTCTGATCTCCCATAAAATAATGTTAAAACGGCTATTTTTAATATTAATAATCCGTTCTTAAGTGATAATAAACCGATAATAAACCTTTTGTGGACAAATCATAAAAGAAATAAATAGACTATAGTCATAAAGAGTACCAACACTTTGCCCATTAAATCCCATTAAATAACACCATCGATTGTCACGTGCACGTTGATGCACGTTGACGTTGATTTCTTGGTGGGTGCTATTTTATTTCTGTTTTTCTGATCCTACACAACCTCTCTTGTCCAATGTTGCGAAGTAGGCATCCGAACGCTGTTCTTCTTCTCCCCTCCGAACATATAGCGCAAGGACCAAATGCCGAACGGAGCTTCACTAAGCAAGACGGGTCTCCGTGTCTAGGGTCGGTTAAAAATTAGTCTAAAAATCTTAACATTTTTTTCTGTTTTCTTGTTATTATTAATTTAATACACTAATGAATTAAAAATGGTCATTTCTTAACCAATAGTTAACATTTAGAGATGTACAATTATTTTCTAGATCCTGAAACTCTCTAATTTTATGAAAAAATAATAAAGGTAAAAATACTTTATATTTTATGGTTAAACGTGAAAAATATAAAAATTTATTAAGTGGTGCCAGCCCACCGTATATATCAGATTGATGCAAAGGTAATGGCCGATTTTAAAATTGGCTAATAATCTCTTGACTTTGTTTAATTCACAAAATTATGTCTACAAATCTTCAGAATAAATGCATTGAAATATTTATGAAGCTCGTATAGAAGAATATTCATTAAATCTCCCATGAATATTCATTAAATCATCTTTAGTTATCATATAAACACAAAACTAATCATCTATATATATAAAATAGAAACACTATTTAGTTTATTTATATTTATATATATTTGTATGTATAAAAATTGTTGTTGTAGTGTTGTGATTGTCCGTTTCTATCGATAAGAAGAACTCAAATCTAATGGGCCTTCTTGCAGAATCAAATAATAAAAACAGTATAGTTGATCCAGGAATACTGTCTCTGTAACTGGATAACGTCACAAAAACTAGCCTACATTTGGAAGTCTTCGTGCTCCAACTAACTTTCACTTCATCTCTGGCATGATTAAAAATGTCAATTGTTCCTCCGAGAATGAATGGGTGTCACAGATTGTTTATTTCACAAAACAAAAACTGCGGACAATACCTAGAGGTGGTTGGAGTTTCATCCTCGAAAAGTTCAACACAACATTCTTGAAGAGTACGAATCTAAGCAGACTGAAAAATATGGTCATACTCAAACCAATAGATGACAACATTCATGAAGGAGGTAAAAACAAGCAAAGCCCCATAAGAAAGCATGTAGAAATCTCCAATTTCGGAAAGTGTTTAAAAGAACTTAATTTCCAAATTAGCGAAAT
>RDEW01000079.1:95135-124417 GCA_011109175.1 Dicyema japonicum
TACTGTTTCCAGATACTTTGCGGATGATCTTGTTTAAGTGTCGTAGCGTAATGAATTTCCTGTTCTAGTCCAAAATGATAACGAATGGTTACACGATTGATCCGTGGAAGATCTGCAACGATATTGGCGTACAGCCGATAGAGGAGACGATCAGACTCGAATTCTAACATTTTCGTCGCTCAACAAAATTTCAGCTTCCAAGCATGGATAATAATCAAGCCACGCAACAGTAGAGGGTGCCTCTTCGCTTGTATGCTGGCTAATTTACGTTCATTTTTATCCTTTTAAAATTTTCACATTTTTGTTCGTATATGAGTTTTGTCCATTGCGGTTGGCAGTTTGTATCGCATGAAATTGGCAGGACATAATTTATGCAATCAAACGAAAATATGTCAGCTTCAATCACCTCTCTGGATTAGAAGACCAAAGAAAAGTGAGTTCCATGTGCAGAATCTGCTGGGAACAGGGAAAAGGGGCCTGCTTCCATGATTAAGATTATTAAGATTTATTAACCAGAGGACCAGGGTAAGCCAGTTAATTATAATCCACGTGATCCCCGATGCACTTCGCAAGCAATGGAGATCCTCCGGAAAGGTTCGATCCTGCGCAAAGTGATCGACCTAGAGCGACGATGTCCCAGGGGTCAGAGTTCTAGAGGTCCTTTTACGGTGGGCATTAAGTACCCCCTGAGCGTTTGAAAATCCAATTGAAAGTTCAACTGACTTGCTGGACTCCATAACGCCACGCTAAGTCCGGAAAGAGGAGATCTCCATTCTGCAACTGTGTCGTGGCAGAAGGACTCGTCGCCTCACAGACAAGGAACGTTGACGAGATTTACGGCTGATAAATCATCGAATGATTTATTTTAAAGAATTCAGCAAAGAATTTCATCAAACGCATTAAATATTAAATTAATTTGATGATTCTAAAGTACGCATTTCTTTTAATTTAAATTTCAATGTGGTTTTAAAAAATTTCGATTTTTATCGTACCAATCAATAAATATTCCATATATAAATTCTCGTGATTAATTTTTTATATTTTAGAAAATATGCCTTCAATAAATGATGATTTTTCAAATGATCCTAGCATACTTGGATCTTCCATGTTGAGAATATAGTTAATATATTATCCATTAGATTGACAAATTTAACTCAGATCAACATAAACAAACGAATTAATAGCCGTTAATATATTATATAATTCTTTAGGCTTTCGGGAAAGGAATACTTACCAACAATTCGGACAGTTACTACGAAAATCCTTTTGATTTTCCATTTAAAGATGATAAAAAGAAATTACGTCGGTTAAAATAATTTTTCTTTGTTTTATTATGCATAATGTCTGCAAGTTACTTTGATTTTATATCAATTTTTGTAAGTCTCCTTTTCCTGAAATTAATGGCCCGCTAACTGATTCAGGAAAAACAGGATATCCGAGATATAGACAGACACTTCGAAAAAACCTCGGTTTCCATTCTTAATAGCAACTACTTCTCAATTGCTAACTCGTTTTCTGTTTAATAATATTATTTAAAAAATCTTGTTAATTTTGTAAATTTTACTCGATAAATTTTTTTATTTGAATATGTGAGAATCGAATCCAAACGAGAAGAAGAAATAAATTACTTTGGAGATTTCTTCCTAACAAATTTGCAAACGACATTGTGGAATATTTATTGCTAATAAATGTATTTAAAAAATCAAAATCATATATTTACTGAAAGCCAAAAGGAAAGATATTCATGAGTAAATATTTCCCATGATAGTTATCCCATGATAATTACGAGTGAATGTTCTCAGACAAGATAACTGATCAATAGGGATTTTTTCATCCAATTTTTGAAATCAAGAATTTAACGATTTATTCGTATGAATTTAAATACATCATTAAAGATAAATATCTTGAAAGCATGAAACAACTTTGTAATCGAAAACAATAATTATTTTGATGAAAATTAAATCGTTTAAGTTTTTTAAATTTAAAATTATCAAAAACCATTTTTTCATATTAAGGTATACTATTATTTGCTCTTCTCTCATAATTATACATTCTAAAAAGACCTCATTTGAAAGAAGCCGCAAAATTTCAAATACAGTAAACTCACTCAAATTTGTCATTTTTGGTCTCATCAGATTTGCTGCAAATTTGGGAAATGGAAAATTTCAGAATTTAAACAATAATTTTGAAATATTTATTGAAAGCTTCTCGTCGATGAAAACAACTGAATTATTAAATTTTTTCGAAAAATATATTCAATTCCAATTAGCCTTTTTTTGGATATTTTGAATTTTTCTTTAAATCTTCTAATTGCTGTAATAAAGACGACATCCTCTTCGTTTTCAATGTTCTCAAGATCATTTTCAATTTCGCTTAAATTGGATGCTATTTCATTCTTGTTGAGAGTTTTCATTTCAGTAGCTTTTTCGTGGATGATTACCTCACTTTCATCCAATAATGGTGCTTATTTCTTCATCATCTATTGCATTTTTTTCAGAATAATTTATCGACATAAATTCTTCGATTTCAATCGGATCGTAAATATCCGTCTTGGATAATATTTCTTGAACTATGCTCAGATTTACTAACGGCGTGGTTTTATTCGATTTTGTAAAAATTTAAAACAATTTTCAATCGTTTTAGGGGGGGGGATACATCTTTCCCAAGCAATTTTTATAAATAGAACAGCGTCTTTAAGGTTCAAATGTTTATCATATATCATATAAACATCATATAAACTTTATATGATTCATATACAGACATGATTTCTTTTTCCAATAATCCAGTAAAATACACCAATTTGTGTCTATTAAATGGACGTGAACGTTTTCATATGCCCAAATCTATTGGCTGAAAAACATTATTTTAATATTTTGAAAATTCGATGGCAAGCAATGAAAGGGACACTATCTATAAGGAGGGACATAAACAAAACATTGATAATCATATTTTTGAAACACCTTGGCATTTTTGATATTCCAATCAATAAAAGCTTCAATTTATGATTTCCAGACATATTTGCGCATAAAATATTCGGGAACTTTAATTTTGGACTGTTTTTGTAGATGAATTTTTACAACGGTTGGAACACCTCAGGGGGACTCTCTATCTCCGGTTTTATTTCACGTATACCTGGAGGCCTCACTGAGAGCTCTCAGAACTAAATGTGGAGGATCAATGCCGATGGAAATAAATACGCAGACGACCATAGACTTTGTGTCAGAAAAGGATCCGGAACTTGAACTTGTTTTTGAAAAAATTCCTAACGAATTTAAGAATTGGTCCCTGCACGTTAATGAAGAAAAGACTGAACACATAAGGATCACAAGGGAATTAAAATATTTCTGATGAAAACTGGAGGAAAAAAAGGGAAATTGGGATCCCTACTTGGTGATAATGAGGACATGATGTACAGAAGAGTCCTAGCCACTGCAATGTATAAGAAAATGCAAAAAATATGGAGTCGACCGAAACTAATAAAAAACCTACGAATAAGGCTATACAACTCATACATAAAGCGGTACTCATGTACAACTCGGGCACGTGGGAGTCACAGAGATAGAACTCAAGAAAATGGACATATTCCATTCGAAAGCAATTACGCAATTTACTCGGCCTAGGCTGGGAAAAGAGATTTCAAGCAATAACCTGTACTCTATGACAGAATTAGAAGAACTACGAGCAGACGCGAGGAACAGACACCGATGGAGAAGCCTGGTGAATAGAATCTCGGAGCGTGTGGCACAAACGGGACCTTAGTTAATTTACCTTCTTTGGTCCTGTGGACGTGCTTTTAATAATAACAAAAATTAGAAGTTTAGTTTCATTTTTCGATTCGTATTTCATTTAACTGTTACTTAATATTTTTACTGTTAGTATATGTTAATTTTTAAATAATATCAGGATATGCATAAAATGGAAGTTGTGTCTGATATTTGATGACGTAATCTAAGATCATTTCTACGACATCGGTGCTTTTTGTGTATTTCTCGAGCTGCTTAATTATAAGTTCTCGATCATACTAAATTAAAAAATATTTTAATTTTTAAGACTACTTTTGCCGACACATATTGCTTTACCAATTCTCTATAGTAGCGCCATTAGATAATTCAGTCTGAATTTATTTTTTATGATTAATTTAATATACTTTTGTATGTATGATATTTCTGCTTGTTATGTTTTGTAGGTTACAAAAATCATAATGATAAATCATTAACGACCATGTTTGATCGAAATAGCTATAAATATTATTTAACAATGATGCCTATAAAAGTCTTCTATTAGTCCTTCGTTGTACCTTTCTATAAGTTTATTCAATAGCATTTGATGCTTCCCCCATAGATTAATAATGTTGTACCATGGTCTATCTCTCTAAAAGTATATCAAAAGTTATTTTGCTTTATTTTCTAGGCACGTTATTGTTTGAATAAATTGATTTTCGTCCAGATAAATTCGAAAGTAGTTTAATTCATCATTTTCTATATACTTTGTCGTCAAACTAAATCCCTATAATTAATTGGGTTAAAACAAGGAAATATTACATCATTTAGGGTTTCCTCGAGTTTAAATGGAATTTCCTTTCCAGGTTTGCGAACTTTTAGATATTGGTTACCACCTGAAACAATTTTGGGTTTTTCTAAACCTGGCAAATAAGCATGGTCAATTTTAGGAGAATCAAAAGTGCGATGTAATTCTTTATAACTCAAGTTGATACTCCGAAAATGATCCAAACAATTTAGCTGATAGCATAATTCCTCGAATAACTATCAACTTAAAAATAAATATCTACATCCATTCCTATCTCATCTGACTGATAAATAGAGTGACTCAAATCGCCAGGATGATAGCAACGTTTATAAACCGTTACGGGCCCGGCAGCTTTTATAAATTGATCATTAGTGCTGAAATTATTATCAATCACAATTCCTCCATCGTATACAACACATTCGTCGTTAATTGCTATTTATCTTAATTCGATAGATACCTTTAAATATTTGATCGTCGACCTCTTTGTTTTCATACCAAAATATTAACTGAAAATTTAGGATAAATATTAAAAATACACTTGCATCAACAACTGACGATTCATCACAAGTCAATTTTAACTGAATCGTTTCCGATTTGACATTGTAAGTTAATTTTTCTATTCCAAGACTAGATAGAATTCGGACTTGATTCGTAATCAAAGATTGAAAAACTGATTGTTCAACCACTGGATCGTTGAAAACATAATTTCGCTAATTAAAAATAATTTTGCTTAAATACTTCATCAGATGATTTGCTTGTATAGATAAATATTATTTGTTCTCCATGTATCCCTGCATCCAATAAACATGCAATGCAGGAGAAAACATCAAGACAACACCCATAGACAACAATGGTTCCTGAAATGTGTAAATAATTATAAACTATTTGTGGAGAAAAATTCAGTATTTATTATATCAAGTGAATTTTTGGCGTCTTGAAGAGAATTTATTGTTATTATTTTTGAAACTATTTGCTGATAAAATTCATAATCATTTATCAGCGTATTGTCAAACATGTATTGTCTTCCAGTACAGATAAGTAAATAGTCATATGATATAAGTCCGCATCCATCAACAGCAATTTCTTTGTCAATCCTATTTTTTGTCTTAGATGAATTTAAACCTGTTAATTGCCGTCAATGACCCTTCAACTACATTTACATTCGCTTTTAGCATTGTGTTTATATCATTGTCTTGGAAAATACTAAATTGAGTTTTTAATGAAAAAAACCCGCCAGAAATCATTTTCGAAGCTTGTGAGGATTTTTCAATTTGTGGGATTCCTTGCGGAGATACAAGAATCAAATTGTTAAAAAGAACATTGTTTCTAAATATAATTTAACAGTTTAGTTACTTTAGCACTGCAGTTCTTAAAAACGAAAGCCCAACTTGTGAAGCTCCGACCACCACAATTCTCATGTTTATAACATTCTATAAATTGTTGAATATTATTGGACAAACTTTTTTAAAATAGCAAAGTTTGGGATTGAAATGCATCAAACTATAAGAATCTATTTCTTTTAATATTCTCTCAGAGGGGGAATTGTCTTTAAGTTCCTTGATGGGATAAACGATTTGTCTTATTTTAGGCAAAATAAACATTTTCGAAATGAGTGGATTCAGTGATATCACGTCTTTCTATATTTATAAATTATAAGGAGTCGTAACAATAATAGTTGTATTAATTGAGAATCTTGTGGCCGTTTCTTACTCATTTGTAAAGCTAAAGATATGGTAATTCCTCTGAATCGAAAAAAAATTGGATTCAACGCAAAATATCTTAGAATACAATGTTCACTTCGTTGATGATATTTAAAATTTATGCATTCTTTAAAATCATAATGTGAATTTATATTTTCGATTTCCTTGAAAAAGTTTTATATTGTTTTAAACCTCATCTTGTAATAGAGATATGATCCCAACTATTTCATCGAATGCCTGAATTACATAAACGTAAAAATTATTCCCGTCCTATATTAATATAAATATATCATAAAAATACCTCATCAAAATGCTGGATGAGATAGTTTTCACAATCCCTTAAAATATTTTGGTCATACCGAAGATTCTCCACAAGTTTTTGACAATTTTCAAGGCAGTCTAATACAAGTGGCTTTATTGAAAGATATTTAGGCCTTGATAAAATGAAAAATAATTGTAGAATACAAAATTATAGAGCCTCGGTGACATATATAAAGTTCATGTGGTGTAGAACTTGGATTTTTTGGAATTAATCTCTTTTTAAGTTATTTAAAAGATAGTTACCATAAAATTATTAAAAGATGTGGTTCAGGACATCATATGGAATCGAAATAAAACAGTAATTAATTCCAGGATATTCATTAAAAACGTGCCACATGAAATCGAAAGATCTAAAATTTAGAGCATAAAAATACCCTCAATGAATATTCATCTTTTATTGCGAACAACGAAATTGCAACGATATCTGATAATTTTATTTGTTCTTTATCAATCTAAAATATTGAATTTTTATCATTTGGACCTCAGAACATTCAGATAATTCCGATCTAATCTGAATTATACGAATTAATACATTTCTGTAGATTCAGATGAATATTTTTGTTTGGAAGTCTCATCTTCAGTTTCAAATAGTTTCTACCATTTTATCAATTAAAGTTTAGGACCTTCCTGAATGTTTTCTGAAACTAATTAAATGTTCAATATGATAATTTCGCGGCTGATATATTTTTTTATCTATATCTGCGGTGATATACATAAATCCTACCGCCTTCTCACCGTCCTTTCAAATCAAAAATAATAAAGATTACAATCGCGGAAAAACATTTCATTTCATTATTTTGAGCTTTCAACCAATTCTGCTATAAAATAATTGCCATATTTTTCTTTAGGATATTATTTTCGTCGTTAATTAATTCAATTATATCGTCGTTATCTTCTGGTCTATCGAAATAAAATAAAAATAAAAACAAACTTAGCACGTCGAATGTGTAAAATTGGGTAAAAATTCTCCCGTTCCGAATAGGAAAAGAGAAAATTAGGGTCAAAATCTGAACTTATTTTATTTGGGAAAAGAGATGCTAATTCATTTTGTTCTATTAAAATTAAAAGTATGTACTTTACCGTTTATTTTGTTAATAGGAAGGATAATATATCGCAAAATCATAAATATTTTGATAGATATCTATCATCAGATTTTTCATGACTGACAAAGAGTCGTTCGAATTTAATGTGATGAATTGTGACAAAAATAAGAATTGAATCCATTAAATTTCATATTTGAATTAGTATTATAAAAACATTTTTCCCATGAAAAATCTGATATTCGCGAAATATTTGGATATGTTTGAATACATAATATGGCATTAATTTCTTCAGTATTAGCATCATATGCTATATTATATATATTGCCCTCTCACTAGTATAAATATACCAGGATTAAAAATTAACATTATGTTTATGAGATGGTGACTTTTTTCTGGAAAATAAATACCGTTTTCTGAAAGATTTTGAATTTTCTTATAATCTTCCATTTCAAATTTTCTTATTTTTATTCTACCTATGATAAAAATGGATTTGCAAAAATATTGTTAAAACCTTTTTGGCTCATATTTAATAAAAATTTGAATTATAGTGGTTTCCGTAGTTATAAAAACAGTTTGAATTATCTTTGAACTTATTTATTTTATATTATACATAAAAAGATAGTTTATATTTATAACAAATTGTCAAAATTCTATTTACATATACACTAGTGGTCATAGAAAAGTACAATTTGATTTTTAGCATCCATAATGAACTAGAAAAGATCTTACGGTTAAGTTTGGGCCAATTAAATGTTGTAATACTGTTTTCAAGCGCTTTCTGAGAGTTCATACTTATTTCTATTATTAATAGCAAAAAAATATTTGGCTACCGAAAAGTAAAATTTTCATTAAATCTGTGTTTTCCTTTATTTTCCATGGCCACTAGTGTATGAGGATTTCTTATACATTTGATCTGTTCTCTGTTTATAAATATTTTAGGGTGCTATTTTTATTACAAGTGAATAATCGAAAATAAAGAGGTCATTTAATTAGTTTGGTTATTGGCGGATGGCCAGGGAAATTATCTCTGACTATAGCCAGGGAGACTCGCTCGGCCATATTTAAAATTGTCATTTAACCTTGAAAGTACTTTTTAGACTTGCTTTTACTCACATAAAAGATTAATCTGTACTTAATTCCCTATACTGAATATCGCCAAATTATCACGATTACACTTTGTTATCGATTTAATTTTGAGTTCTTTTTGAGAAGGTCTTGAACTCTGAAAGTTCATTTTGCAAGTTCATTTTTGTCTGACTTTACTTTAAGTAGGTCATTGAAAATGCCTGATGCCAGATTGTTGGAGAAAAAAGAGGACTCCACTTTAGTCACATGATTCCATTAGAATGTTCGGTTATCATTGTAGTGTTCAGATGTTTTCTCCAGTATCAATTTATTTATTTATTAGACCGAAAGACCAGGGTAAAACCAATTAATTATAATTCCATGATCCTCGATGCACTTCGCAAGTGACGGAGATCCTCCGGAAAGGTTCGATCCTGCGCAAAATGCATTGTCCTGGGACGATGATGTCCCCGGGGTCAGAGATCTAGTGGTTTTTTTTCGGTAGGAGGTGCCTCCTGAGCGTTTCCAAATCCAATTGAAAGTTCCAACTGACTTGGTGGACCACATAACGCCACGCTAAGATCCGGAAGGTGGGAGATCCCCTTTCTACAACTGTATCGTCCAGAAGGACTCGTCGCCTCACGGGCAAGGGAACGTTGACGAGACTTGACCCCTACCTGGAAAGTAGCTCCAGTTTCAATGCCACCACAGAATACCCATTAATGCTTAATTTTGCTTCAAATATGTGAAAAATACTTCCTTTTGTGAAGAAATCGGGAAATAACAAATTTTTAAAAAAACTGAACCAGTTATGCCTTCTATCACGTAAAATACTAATTACCCAATTAGGCAACTATTTTATATATTAATTTATAAAATATTTTTCGATAGCTCGTGATTATTATGAAAAAGCTTAACTGGATCATATTCCTATGCTTTATTTTTATTAATATAGATGCAACATTATTTAAACAATCTGATCTTCCCTCTCCGACTGAATTAATGTTCGAGTATTTTTTTAAATCAAATGAAACAAAATTTGATTAAGAAAACTGGACTTGAAGAAACACTTTATAAACGATTTTTAAAGTGGTATATTTCCGACTACAAAGAATGTCACAAAATAATTGAAGTTTCCTACATATTTCCATTCATGGAAATATTTCCTAATGTTATCACAGGAATTCATTCCCACCATTTAATTTCTTTTATATGTAAATACAAAATCGGGCATTTTATCTACAGAAAATATTTATGCTTTAATTTCAACGAATCTAGCGGACAATTAAATGTAAAATTTTAGTTTGTATTTATTTTAGAATTACTTTATTAACAAAAATAAAAAAATATGACAAAAATGTCGTGTTTGCATATATTTTGAGATCGAGTTTCAGGCTCAGATATTTGGAGCAGGTTTTACAAATTCCATCTGATCAATGTCTTATATTTGGGGGTCGAAAGTCTTGTGACGTAGCCTCATTTCTATGTGAACAAGCTACATATATTGTTGATTATTCAAGAAATATTCTGTGCGAAAGACGCTTATATAATATCACCAGAGAAAATTTTGCACATAAAGTTTTCCGTCAATATCACCAAATTAATCCTTATTATAAAACCACCTCCAATCTCTGTTGGAGACGATTATGTTCTATTAAATGATACGAGGTGGAATCATGTGGATACAAAATTAATTTATAATATGTATGAGAAACTTTTTGAAAGTTCAGAATCATAGAAATCTTAATTTTACAGTTTTGAAGATTTTGTCATGCGGATTTGCAATATGTTTATCATGAAGAGAATCGTGATAAATTATTCCAGTCAATTGTTGACGAAAGTCGTAAATGGAAACAATTATATGATTTATTTCCAAATTATTTTTAACATTTAAAAATATTTTTTCTAGATAAAATAAAATTTTTATGTTTCTCCTCAAGAAAATGTTTTGGTAATTTATAAGACTCTAGATCCAGAAAGGCAATGGTAGATAGTTATAAATGTGATATCAATTGACATTGAGAATTTATACAAGTTATATAATTAAAATTTATGGAATCTTGTATGAAAAATCTAAGGTCAAGTTGGTTTGATAAATAGATGTTTCTTAAAATATAAATACAATTTGGAAAAAAACCGTATACCATAGTTCTAAAAATTTCACGGATTTTCAAACTATGAATTTTCCTGAATCTTTCTTACCAATCAGAAAACATCAAGTATATGATCGAAACTATTAGAATTAGTGCTTAATAAAGTAAAGCAGAGAAAATCATTGAAGATCAGAATATATTGATTAGCCCTGTCATTTTATAGATATACTTTCAAACCAAGAAAACTTATTCTAAGACTATAATCGTCATGTTAAAAAACTTCTCCGAAAGCAGAAAAATATGGCCTTTATGTAAAAAATGGACGGGTCAAATCTAAACAAACATTTTAATGAGTTGGTTTGTTCAGCAGTGAAGGATATCAAATGCGCATATTAATATGGACTATGTGGTGACCTATGCTAATTTGTGAAAGTAAATGTCGAAGTTTTCTTCTGAGGGTGACATCGGATGATCTAAGTATTAGAAGGATTGAGTCGATCTAACTATTGGGGTTAAAGAAGGGATTGTTTTTGTTAAAATAAATTTATCGATTTTCATTTGAATAATAATAATTATTACCCCCAGGATCACTGGGTCAAAGAGAAAGAAATAAAAGTTCTCATCTAACTAAGTGATCCCAGACCGACAAAGGTGAGGACGAGTCCGGCGGGGTCGAGAATCCTGAACAGCTCTTCTCATTGGACATGGCATCGGCTCAAAATTTCTGTATGATTGTAGATAATTCGATAGTATTTGGAATAGAGGGCAGCTCGGTAGAATAGCCTCCTTTAATAGTTTCCGTTGTAGTTCAATTAAAAAGGGTTGGATATTGTGATCTGGTCCAATTAACTTTATTGCAGTCTCCTCGATTGCAGATAATTTCAATGTGGAAGATCGTGACATTTGCATTGCCCATGAAGGACTTGCATACGTCATCGTTGGTCTGATAAATTGTTTGTAAATTGTGGCAAGGATCCCAGTTTGATCTCTAAGTGTTTTTGAGAGCACTTTTAAAATTCTCATTTTTTTCAGAGCAGAAGTTACTTTGTTTTCAACATGCCGGATAAAGGTGAGTCCCTGATCAAAGGTTACTCCCAGAATCTTCGGTGTTTTGTCAAGAGATAGCTTCGTTCTTCATAAAGACTTTTGGTTCGATACAGAGCTGTCTCTTGTAGGTGGTAAACAGTGTGACAAAGGACTTTGCTGCTGATGTGTCAAGTCTCCGCTTCGAGAGCCATAGTTCCAAGTTGTCGAGCATTTGTTGAGCCAACTGAGTCGCTGATTGAATGCTTCTGTTCTTGGAAGCAAGAATGATATCGTCGGCATAGGAGAGGATTAGACAGTTTTCATTACAGGCTTGTGGCATGTCGTTTATGTAGAGATTGAAGAGTTGGAGTGATAGTGGGGAGCCTTGAGGGACTCCATTTGGGAAATAGCGAGATCTTGATCTTCATTTGAATAATAATGGGACTTAATCGATATTTTTAATAATATTTGATAATAAAAAACATTTTAAATATATTAATAGTATTAATCAGTTAAAGAAACCACATTAAAATCTAATAATATCCGCCTGGTTACATTTATCAAATCACATTGTAATATTAGCCTATATATATAATTCAGCATTCTACAATTAATTTTATGATCACTACTAATCTATATAGAAATGGGAATATCACCAAGGGTAGCAAGAAAACTCGTTTGTATTAAAAAGAACTATCCTCTCTATTTTTCCTCAAGACTCTCATCTTCTGTATCCGCAGAACCATTTATTAATGGAACATCAAGTACATATCTGGAACAGATGTACGACTCTTGGCTGGTTGATCCAAAGTCTGTCCATGCTGTATTTAATTCCACTTTGAATTACTAGTCTTGGAATGCATATTTTACTAATATAACCTCAGGAAAACTGCTGGACAGCTTTTTCAAGCCTCCTAATTTAAATATGTACCAAATTTAAACCGGAATGGAGGTTCTACAGAGCTTTTAAATATCATTAGAAAATATCAAGTAATATTTGAAAAAATATTTTTATTAGACTCAAGGATTCCGATATGTAATTAGACCCCTTGGAACTTAATGTTGAGAAACTAAGTTACGATTTAGGTACTAAATGAGTGTGGATTCTGTAATATCCTGCTACTATTTTTAGCTTTATCCGACGTTGATAAAACATTTTCTATACCAAAAACATGCTACAAGTCTTGGTAATGGGACAGCCGAGATTACACTTGGTCAACTACTTAGTAGGCTTAAGGTATGTTTTCTAATATAATCTTCTAGGAAACATATTTGTGGGTCTATTGGTGTTGAATATAAGTATATTATCGATAAAGATCAGAGAGATTTTATCCAACAAAGAATGGAGCGCGTTCCAGATAATTTACCAACGAAGGAGGCACAGAACTCTGTGAGACTACTACGCACAACAAAGTACAAATTTACAAAATATAAATAAATATTTATCATTTTTTTAATTTAGATTAACTATTGTAATAAAAATGATCAATTAAGTATTAAATAATTAATTTCTAAAATAATTTTAGATTTGAAGAATTCCTTGCGAAAAAATTGGCCATCAGAGAAACGATTTGGTGTGGAAGGATGTGATTCTCTTATTCCACTTCTAAAAATGGTGATTGACTGTTCTGCAGAGAACGGAGTGAATAATTTCGTATTCGGAATGCCTCACAGGTTGATTACTCTTTAATAAGTTAAGGGGGCGATTAAATGTCCTTGCTGCTGTTTGTAATAAAAAAATTGAACACATTTTATGTCGTTTCAACTCATTTCTTGATCCATCAGACGAAGGGTTCTG
The DNA here is from genome assembly GCA_011109175.1 of Dicyema japonicum. Classification (NCBI taxonomy): domain Eukaryota; kingdom Metazoa; phylum Dicyemida; class Rhombozoa; family Dicyemidae; genus Dicyema; species Dicyema japonicum. The sequence goes on from RDEW01000079.1 coordinate 108,709, forward strand.
GAGATGTGAAAAATACCACATTGGAGTACTCCAAGAAATTGTCAATACAAAAAACTGGAAAACCAATCACGGTTTCTTTGGTTGCCAATCCTTCCCATTTGGAGGCAGTCAATCCAGTTGTCCAAGGAAAGACTAAAGCGACTCAATTCTATAATGGAGACGCTAAAGGGGATAACGTAAATCGTAGTTTTGGAATATTTTCATAGGTTATGAGCATAATCATGCATGGCGATGCTTCTTTTGCTGGCCAGGGGGTAGTCTATGAGACATTACATTTATCAGGATGCCTGATTATACCACTCATGGAACAATTCATGTCGTAGTTAATAATCAGGTTTTTAAATCATTAAAATTGTTAAAGATTGGTTTTACGACTGATCCTCGATGTTCGAGTCGTCAGAGTTTTGTACTGATGTGGCTAAAGTTATCTCGGCTCCAATTTTTCATGTCAATGCTGACGATGTTGATGCAGTAATCAAAGTCGGTAAAATTGCTTCGGATTTTAGAGCCAAATTCAAAACTGATGTTGTTATTGATTGGTACTATTTTTGATTTATTTTTCAGATTGGATATCGCCGGAATGGCCACAATGAAACAGACGAACCAATGTTTACCCAACCAGTAATGTACAATAAAATAAGAAATACTTCAACCGTTCTTCAGAAATATCTGGAAAAACTAATTTCCGGAAGGAATTGTGACAAATGACCAATTTAATGTAGTCATGATTATTTTATAAAAAGGCGGAATTGTGCTGAGTATTTGTCAACGTGTGAGAAAGCACTGTCTGACTCAAAGTTACTGATGAATAAGACTTCTGATTGGTTGGATTCAAAAATGGGCAGGGCAATTTGAATTGAAGAAAACTGAACTACCGGAATTTCCTCTGAAATAATAAGCCATATAGGAAAAGCTGTAAGTTCTGTGCCGTCTGACAATTCAAAACTTCATCCTGGTTATATAATCAAGATAATGTTAGTCTTATTGAGAACATTGAAAAAGAGAGAAAAAATGATCCAAAGCGGTGTATTTGATTGGGCTCTTGCAGAGTGTTTTGCATTCGGTTCTGCTCTTATGGATGGATTCCATGTCAGGCTCAGTGGACAAGATGTTCAACGTGGAACATTCAGGTTAGAATATATATGTTATTTTTAGTCATCGACATCACGTTATTCATGATCAGGAAACAGATTTAAAAACATTTATTCCTCTTAACAGTTTATCTTCATCACAGGCCGCATATCACGTGTTGTAACAGCTCACTTTCAGAATACGCTGTTTTGGGTCATATTTTATCAATTAGTATTTTTTAATTAGGATTTGAGCATGGATATTCACTACAGAATCCAAATTCTCTTGTAATTTGGGAAGCACAATTTGGAGACTTTTCAAATGGCGCCCAAATAATTATTGACCAATTCCTATCTCAGGTGAAGCCAATGGGGTCACCAGTCTGGTCTTGTACTCCTTCTTCCTCATGGATACGAAGGAATGGTTGTTTGTTGTAATTTCAACTAAAAGGGACCGGAGCATTCGAGTGCAAGACTTGAAAGATTTTTACAGTTAAGTTGTGATCCCGAAAGAACCTTCTGTTTTTTATTATTAAAATATTTCTTTAGAATTTCGAATCAAACTCTGAACTAAATCAATTACAACAATCTTCTTGGTTTATTGTGAACTGTTCAACCCCTGCTAATTTCTTTCACGTGATCAGAAGACAAATAAATCTTCCATTCCGTAAACCGGTAAAAGATTTTTGTGTTTTATTTCTTAGTTGGTGTTATGTCACCAAAATCTTTTGCGTTACCCGAAGCTCAGTCATCTTTACAGGAAATAAGCCCAGAGTCTGTTTTCGTAGAGTAATATCTTCTCTTTAATTAATTTTAGGTGATTGGTGAAGATGGTGAAAAGTCGTCTGTTACACGATTAATATTTACTACTGGGAAAATATATTATGATTTGATAAAATCTCGAGAAAAGCGAAATGAAATCCCAAACACTGCAATTATTCGAATTGAGCAAGTATTTTCTGTTATTTATTTTTAGTTATCCCCATTTCCTTTTTGACCTGGTCTCTCAAGAATTGTTGTCGTATCGAAATGTAAACGATATATTGTGGGTGCAGGAAGAGCCTAAGAATATGGGTGCCTGGTCTTTTGTATCCTCCAGGATTAACAACTCTCTTTCAGCATGTGGAATGAATGGTCGTTCGATACGGTAAAATCTTTCTCGATAGTATTTTTTTAGTTATGCAGGGAGGTCAATTTCTGCTTCTCCTGCTGCCGGTCACAAAATGGCACACGTTAATGAGCTTGAACTGTTATTAGAACAAGCGTTCTCTTAATTTAGCTACTAATTTGTTTAAAAAATTGTTATTAGTTTTGATAAAAATACTAAATAGCTAATTTATAAACAAATTTCAATAGGAAAAATTATACAATCAAAAAAAATATTTGTCGAGTAAATCTAAATGAGACAACAACGACTGGTGAAATCTGTACCTGGATCTCAGGAAAAAAGCTTATCAATACACTTGCCGATGGGGGGGACGCTGTTTTCAAAAGTACCAAACGATAAGGACTCCAGAGAATATATCTTTCTGTTGCAATTGAAAGAGATCAACTTTATTTTTAAGGAAGCGGGATTATTATCCAAAAAGAGTAACTTTTAGGTACGGGACGCGGATCTAGCGTTACTGGCAGTGTTCACTCACAGTTACTCGTGGACGATAGCAGAATGGGGGCACCAAGAGATAACTCAGATGGTATCGCATGATCACCCTGAGTAGTGGAGTTTAATAGTTTATGCAGATTGCCCGAATCCTTCCGCATATGGAAAGCAATTAGGCTAGCATAGTAATTAAGGTGAAAATAGCCGTTTTAGTTGTTGTAAATAACATGGAGATATCGAAGTCTGCCTTAAAAAAATCACAACGAACCCTTGAGATGCGGAGGTATTTTTATCATCAGTATTATGACGATGACCTCGAAACCAGACAAAAAGTCTGGGAAGCAGCCAGCATGTAACGAGGTCATTGTAATTAATTGCAGCTGAAGACACTGTTTAACTGTTCAAAGACTGTAAGAGGCCACGCAACAGCGTTCAGAATTCGTGGAGAGATTATCAAGTCCAACGGTACATCAGAAGGGGTCAAAGGAATTATGTGGGCAAGAAAATCCTGCCCTGCTGAAGTAAAGGCAGGGGAATGGAATGTAGAGGAAGACAAAAAGGCACTTCCAGGCTGGTAACTTCGCTAAGAAACTTTTTGATAGTTTGACGCATGGCAAATAGAGAACCTGTCGCAACTATTCCTGTCGATTAAGAGGGATAGAGATGATAATAAAAATTGACACCAAAAAACACGAGCATAAAACATTTCTCATTGATAAAACATTTTTACATTTTTTTAAATGTGTTCAGGTTGAATCCTGACAAAAAATGTAAAGATAAAAACATGATAATATAATTTGATTATTTTAGAATCATAACATTTTTAAATATTTGTAATTAAATAATTGTGCTTTGTTGTTCATTTTGTATCCAGTAAAGTAATTTATGATAAATGGCATCATTTTTGAGACACAGCTTGCTTTTAAATCAACACAATTTAAAAATTTCTCAGTGCTTTTTGTAAAACTACGCTCGTCGATATTTCTCGGCTTCCAAAAAAAGTTAAACAAAAAGCAGAATTTAAACTTACCGGATTTGAGAATATCGACGAACTTCGTAAAATTTTTGGAAAATTTGGGATTGCCTCAGACATTGATCTAAGATCTCTGTGGCCTTCCGCAGAAGAAATTAAAGAAATGGCCGAAGAAGATTCTTTGTTTGAGCCGAACATTAATTTACTAAAACAAAAAATTATTGACAATAAAGAAAAAACAGGAAAAAGAAATTGCGGCAAGGTTCAATAAAATTTTTACGATACTTCTAGACGTAAAGAAATATCCGATAATTTAAAAAGAATGCCAGAGCTAATTAAATCATATCGTCAACAACGTGCTAAATTACATGAAGCTAAAAGAAAGAGCGAAGAAAAGAAAAGAACCATGCTTATGGAAGCACAGCAAGAGTTTGGATATTTACTTCGAACTTCTGATCCTAAATTTAAGAAATTTGTCGAAGATAGAACAATGAGATTAAAAGAAGATGCTAAATTAAAGAAAAAAGATCAAAGGAGAATAAGACTGGAACAGTCCGGAAAATATAGTTAATAAAACTTACTATTCAATTTTTTCATAAAATAATGTATTTTATTTAAGAAATAAGTTTCAAATTCTGAAAATTCGTGGCTTTTATAGTAAGATTTAAGTGCATTAAAAATATGGGTTCATGTTTAGAGCCTTACTTATATGCTGTGATTTGACTATCACAGCGGTTCTCAACCTTTTTTTAGACTGGGACCACTTTTGCACTATAAAATTTTTGTGGGGACCACTTGAAATAAAATAAAAATTTTTGCTATTAGCGCACAATTTTTGGCCTCGTCAGGGGAGGTTAGACATGTTCGACTATTTATTTATAAAAATAACATGAACTTTAAAAATAACAGCAATCTAACAGTAATTCAGTGAGATTTCTGATCTTGTTGTTCAGAATAATTTACTTCGAAATAGTGTTTAGTTTTACAACAGTGATTAGTGTTTTTCTTAACTACACAAATAGTTTTGAACAAAGTGCATATTTGTGCAATGCACAATGTCTTGTAACAATATCAGGAACCAAGTCCTTAGTACGAGTAACAAGTCCATATTGATGACCAATCATTGCAGGTGCACCATCAGTACATATAGATCCAACTTTATCCCATTGGATTTTATTCGTCTTCATAAAATTGTCAAAAATATTAAAAATGTCCTCTCCACGAGTGTATCCATCTCCAAACAAAATAAAAAACTCATCAATAATATTTATATGATCAACAAAGCGAACATAAGACACAAGCTGACAAACGTTAGAAATGTCAGTTACCTCGTCCAATTAGATACTTATCTTGCGTTAACTTATATTGATTCGTTTAATTAATTGCTCCAGGATATCACATTACGATTCTGAAATTCTACGGGAAATTGAATCCTTGGATAATGATATGTTTTTAAGCTTGGTAACTGCATCTAGGTTCAATTAACTTTTCTTCGGAATTATGTGTGGCTTTGTTTTTTGCAATAATTATTGAGACCTATTTGTTCTAGATATAAATTAAAATTACAGCATGTGATGCTTCTAATCTCGGTTTATATTGGGATTTATTAAACCATTCAAGCTTTGGATTTGAATCAAATATTCATGTTAGCAACAATTTACTGGGTGTGCAGACTCTTTGTGGCGCCTAAGTTGAAAGGTTTCAGTGAATTTTTTCCCAAAATTATACGGCAAATCATTCATTTTGCCTTCATTTCATTGTTTGAGTTAACAAATTTAGTGAAACCAAATTTAACGTAGGAATCCGACTAAAGACGACGATTTTTGTTATCCATAAGTAGAATGATAAACCACGCTAATAAAATCAGGCTAATTTCAATTTTTGGTTTATACTTAATTACACAATTAGTTTTAACTTTAATATATTTTTATTTTTTCAAAATTCCTGGGGACCACTAAAAATTTTCTGGGGACCACGGTTGAGAACCGCTGCTCTAAAAATAACTCGAGGATAAACTTAGTCAAAGAATTCTGAGAGGAATAAAAATAAAACGAGGGATATTGATCTAAGAAAAATATTCCTGGATATACATTTGATTCTGCAGTCCTACGGAATTCCTTACTCACTTCTCTTGAAATAAAAAAAACCAGTTTAACCAGACTGCCCTCAATGTCTTACTGCTTGGATTATTTCAAATAGGTATTAAGATAATGAATTGTGACATATGAGTAGCCAAACTTACAATGAGTGATAATAGCGACACACAAAATACAATCAGATCAGCTAAAAAACTGAAAATCAGCAGAACCAGCATCTGTTCAAATATGCAATGCTTTGTGTTGAATCATGTTGTATTTCAGAATAGGCAAAACCCAAGATGCTTCTTGCCTTGGTTGCGGTTTATTATTTATTGTTCCCTTGTCCTGGAACAGACGACATGGACAAAAGCTGGGACTTGATTACACCAGAAGTAGCATAGGCTCGTAAAGCATTAGACAAGATATCAACGAATTCAGTTCTTTTCGAATAAACATAAAAAATGATATGATTTATGAAATTGCATTGAATAAAAATTAGATGTTCATTGTAGTTTGTCACCATTACGGAAAGATAATCGATTAATTAAAGTTATTTTAAGAGAATAAACAAAATAATAATGATAAATTAAAACTTTATGAAGAGGCACTCTTAGATAACACTTATGTATACAAAATAAATTTAATGAATGATATTTGAAAAATGATATTTTTTAATTTAAAGACACGTAATTTATTTTAATCCAAAATGCAAAGTATATTAAAAATTTTGGAGTTATTGCGGTTTTATTTTTAAGATGATAATCGATAAAAATTCAATATATAAACAATTTTGATTAATCTTTTAAATTTTTTTAAAGAATGCCTTTTCCGAATGATGATTTTTTAAATAATTTCAACACACTTGGAGCTTTCCACGTTTTAAAATATAGTTAAAATATAATTAAATAGATTGACAAATTTGACTCAGATCAACACAAGCTAAACGAATTAATTGCTGTTATTAAAATTTAAAATTTTGTAGGGTTTTGGGAAAGAATAATTACAGACGACTGCAACTGTTACTACAAGCATAAATTTAAAAAAAAGAGTTATGATTTCTTTTAAAATAACAAACATTTTTTTCGGTTTTGGTTAAATAAAATGTTCTTTCCTTAATTATTTGTAATTTCATTTAATTAATTTCATAAACTTGGGTAGATATGTTTCTTTTATTTGATATCTTAATTCAATTTGCGTGAATTACTTCCCTACTAAATTTAATACAAATGTCAAAAAGCAAATAATAGCAGGAATTACTAATAAACATGAATATACGGTTCTGGAATCCAGTATTTCTTATTAAAAAAGTATTAATTTGTTTATTACTATTATTAATAGCAGTTTCGAAGAACCAAAAAGTAATTTATTTAATTAAGGTTCCGCTTGTGCCGTGATTTACATCAGGTTATTCTTTCTCCAATTCTCATAACTAAGTTCCTCCAAGATCTACGGTTTTTTGCAATTTCTCTGAACATATCCAAATCATATCCCGTTTACAGCTTTCGTCTTAATAATAATAGCCTTTTCACGAGAGCCATAGTACTATATGACCCCGCATAGGGAGGACATACACTTGAGGAGTGACGCTGACATCGGTGGCTTTCCAAAAAGTGGAACCGAACTGTCTAGAAATGACCCACACGCAAAGAAAAGAAAAATAATTGAAGAACATTGGCCTTTTCCTTCAGATTAATTAACATTAACTGTTCTTCACTTAAAATAAAGTGTGTGTCTTGCCTATGCAGAGTCATATAGCTTTCGTCTTACACTAATTTATTTCATCATTGATATTCATGTACTATAAAAATAATAATTTTGTAATAGTTCTTATTTAACATTAGAAAAAGAACTTATTTCAAACTTAATTTTATATTTGAGTAAAAATAATTCATCCATTGTGAATATTAAACATAATTTAACTGATTTATATAATCCATTTTAGAAAATGACATTTTGCGAAATCACTTACCTGGTCGTGGATGTTTGTTATCAATCAGGCAAGTGTGCCATTCGCTGGCCATCCATTGCACTTTGGCTCGCCTTGGAATGTGGTCGGTTCCAATCGGGCTGTTCTACGGCATATTTTTTTCGTGTGCTTTTTGCGCATTTTTATTTAAATTTTTTGTATTTCTTCCTATCTTTTTTCTTAAATCAATCAAATCTACTTGAAACTTTTCACTAGGAAAATGACCCACAATTTAGATCTAATCGTGCTACTGTTTCAGTGGCATAGCAAATTTGCACATATTGCACTCACTTACGTCTTGACGAATCAGAACCAATCACTTGCAACGCCATACAAACCGTTTGCCACGGTAGACAAACCAGTCAGTATGTGATACCTATTGTATTTTGGTATCTAACTATCAAAAAGTGAAACTTGAGACGACACCCAAGTGTCATGGCAGTCGGGGAAAGACATGGGGAGATCTTCGACAATGGTACCAGCTTGGATGTTGGGAAAAACATCTGACTGGAAGACAGACCTATTTTTGTTTCAAAGTTAGATCGGGTGTGCCCTCTGATCGCTGTAATTGGAAGGAAAGTTGGTTTACTTTCCAAGTAAGTTGCTTGACAGTGTTTGAAGGCTGGGTCGCACATCTGTTACTTATACTTCTTTTCGGTGGTTTCTTTTGAGGAGGTCTTTGTGGGGCATTTTGTTAATTTTTTTCAAAACATTCTTGTTCTGAGTGTTTATTATGTGACCATCCCTCCCAATCATTGACAAAAATTCGTTAGAACCTACATCAGGAAATAGGTCAGTTAAGATGGATTGCACAAAAATTAAATAGTTCCCGCGTGCCTCACCCGCAATGTTGTCGAAAGACATATTTACAGGTTTATCAAAATCTTCCCGAGACAGTACAAGGCCATCAATAATTAATTGACTATTATAACCTTGACTGCCTATACTCCGGCAGTGGATATGTTTATTTGCGCTAAGGCAGGGGTTGCCAACCTTTTTCACTGGCGAGCTACTATTCTGTATATATTTTAATAACACAATTGTTATTTTATAATTAAAAGTTAAAGGGATTTTTGGCATTGTAATTGCGATTCTCTTGCGATTATTTCGAATTCTGGCTCGTATAAGTTTATTGCTATTCTTATGCAATCTCCAAGATGGTCATCCGTTAAACAGATCCTGTATTGAGATTTTATCATTTTCATGCTTGAAAATGATGTTGCGGATAGATATGTGCTTCCAAAGCATGAAAGAATTCGTTGATACAAATTAATAAAAATTGGATATTTTCTGGAGACATAAATCTCCACATGTTGACATTTGAATATAATCTTAAAATAAGGTCATTTTTTAGATTTATAATTTCTATTCCAATTTTTTTGGTTCAAAGTCAAAAATCTTTCTAAATTCTTCTGAAACATTTTCGATGTCTTTCTCCATGAGCGGAAAGCAAAGAAACTGCATAATATTGGAATTTTCTTGAAACCGATAAATCTGTGTTTAAACTATATAGATCATTATATTTTCTAGTACCATTGCAAATTCATTGAGATAATGATTTTTCTCGGCAAATTGTTTTGTGAATTCATCTTCAATGTTAGGAAAATGGGTAAATTTTTTTTTCTTCATTATGATTAGATGCCTTCTAATCGACTCCCTTGGTAAAAAGGCTTGAGAAACCAATGAACATACTAATAATGAATAGTGAGAAATAAAACAGCAAAAAGAAAATAAAATAAAAGTATGTTCATCAAGATGAGAAAAAATATGTACAAAATAAATTTTTATTGACACAAAATTCCATAGTGCACCACAAGAAAAACAAATAATAGTAAACGTATAAACACGTTGAATGAATGTTTATTGTAAGAAAGCCGAGGAAAGTGACAGTATGTGGAAAGAAGTATATACTAGACGATACTCTACATGGTTCTTGTGAGCAGTCCTTTTCTTGTTCTTTCTACTCGCACTCATTCACGACACAATTCTCCAAGTCGGCAGAATTGCCATTGTCGGTTCTTTCTAATCGTTTATTCCAGCTCCTATCTATGCCTTTGCCAATAATCTTTACGTTTTCTCATTCCCCTCGCGCTAAACTCACTCCACCAGGAATCCACCCCAATCGTATCTAGAGAAACAACTTCGACTGAATTCCACTTCAAGAGAATCTCAGATTCCTCCAGAAATATTACGCTCAGACTTTACGTTACAGAGATTTATTCGAAATGGCGTTGACATTCGACTTCAGAGCGGAAGCAACTTCTATCGTTCACTTTGGAGTATTTGTGAATTTTTCTAAGATCCAGTGTGGGTGGAATGAACCTCCAGCAACATGTTACTTCAGATTCTAACAATTTGGGTACAATGCCCAACGCTCTGTCCAAGCGGTGATTGTTTCCAAACCTGCAATTAAAAATTATAAAATTAATGGATTTTAGAGAAACCCTGTCCCTCGTATGTCTTGATAAAAATATATTAATTAGCGCACATTGGGTGACAATGAATAAATAAAAACAATACATGTGTATATTTAACGTGCATAGTAGTATGTTTCGTATGTCTCTACATATCTAATTTTAACTAATCATTCTCTTGCATGGCAGCTTTTTGTTTTAGGTAGAGCCTGAGAGTAAAGATTATTTATTTTTACCCCAGGATCACCGGTTATAAGGAAAAAAGAAAAGTCCTAGCTAACTAAGTGATCCCAGACCATGGCAAGATACATTGCATATGTTTTTAACTTCATTATACTTTAATTACATAAAATTAAAAAATTTCTGAATACGTCGGAGATCGGATTTTATTAAAATTAATAACTAATTAATCATTGCCAATGACTATTTGTATTAATTTATCTTTTTTTCGATATGACATTTTGTCAATTTGATGTTGGAGCTAAGTTAACGGCGTGTTTGTGTATCGGACTGTGACAAATAATAATGCCCTTTTATTAAATGGATTGGAATGTCGAATTCGTTCTGCATTTCCAATCCAATAGAACGACCGAACCGCCCAATTATTCGAGCCAATGGTAATCGTGGCGGGAACTTCTTGTCATTCCACGACTATTCACGCTTCAGACAAGTTTGAGACGTCTGATAAGTGGGGTAAGATCTGTGATAACGTCGGTGCCTAACTGATGGTCGACATGGCCCACATCTCTGAAAAGGTTGTGCCAATGTCATTCCCAGTTCCTTCCCCTACGACAGGGTGGCCAACCTTTTCCACCGGCGAGCTACTTTTCAAATTGCGATTTTTTGGTGATCGACTTATAGATACGCTAAGCGCAAAAAAACCGGTTTTTTTCGAAATATCAAAAATTTACTATGCAACTATATTGTTTTATTAAATAATTGAATAATTTATCATTTTTAACACTAGTTTTTATTTTTATATTTGAACTTGTAATCATTTTTACTTAAAATTTATAACTAACAAAAAATCAAGCGCAATAAAAAACCGTTTTATTTTTTGATTATTTAAAGTTAGTATTCAATATGGTCCCCTTTTTCCTTAAAAGCTTTTGTGTCTATTCGGCATGCTTTCGATTAATTTTTTCATAAACTAATCGGTATTTCGTTCCAAATATTTTGGATTTTTTCTTTCAATTCCGAAACATCTTTGGATGGAAGTTGTTTAATTCCCTCTTCATATGAGCCATATATGTTCGATCGGATTTAAATCCGGTGATTGAGGTGCCCATGGTAAAAGGTTTACTTTCTTTTCTTGAAAAAATCGCATAGTCATCTTGAAGAATGACATGGTGCCATGTCTTGTTGGAAAATAAAGTCACTGAGCTCCATTTTTTTGGCAGATTCCATAAATGGTTACATAGTTGTGTTGATATAAAGTGCAGAATTCATATTCCCATATATAAAAGCAAGCGAGCCCATTCCGTAATAGGAAAAACAGCCCCAGACCATAACCTTCCCCCCACCAATTTTACAGTAGGCGAAAGGTTGCTTTTTGAAGGCCTGTATTGTTTTTCCGATAACAATATTGCCGTTTTTTTTTAAATTAAAAACTTCGAACTACATTCGTCACTGAAAATTGGTCCTCATCCATTCAGTGATCGGCACAGTAATGAAATGCTTTGCCAAGTTATAACGTTTTTCATTATTTATTTTGATAAAAAATGGTTTTTTTCTACATACACGAGCATATATTTGCTCTCTTCTTAAATAATTTGCGATGGATCTTTTTCCGACTGTTTTGCCGGTTATTTACGTAGATCATTCCTTAAGCAATCAGCTGTTTTTGGGGGTTCTCTTTAACCAGGCTGAGTAAATAGAGATATCGTCCTTATTCAGAATTTTGGTCGCCCCGAACCTTAACAAAATTGATTTAGGGTTAATTTAATGATCCTTTCGATATCGACAAAGAAAAAATCACGGTTATCTTTGCAAAATATGCCGTATTAAAAAAACGGTTTTTTTTTGCACCTAGTGTATTTTAATAAAAATTGTTATCTAATAATTAAAAGTTAATGGATTTTTGGCATTGTCATTTTCTTGCGATTATTTGAATTCTGGCAATCCCAAGATGGTTGGTTATCCGTTAAACAGGTCCTGTATTGAGATTTTATCATTTTCATGCTTGAAAATGATGTCTCGGATAAATATGTGGTTCCAAAGCATCAAAGAATTCGTTGATACGAATTATCAAAATAAAAATTATTGAAAGCGATCGACTGGTTGGCTACCCCTGCGCAAAGGACTATTAAATTCTTGTTCAACTCAAAAAGGTGTTCATTATAATGGTTGACTAAGATGAAACCGACGCTATCGACCAAAGCATGAGTCTTACCGTCATAATGAGTATTCAGATAGTCACTAATAATCGGAGTGGATCGGTCGTTTATTAAATATCCGATGGGTTTTGACGTCACTTAACCCTAAACAAATTTTGGGAAGTGTACGCAATGGGTTTTGAAATGAGTTAATTTCGCCAGGAACTCGATCTAAAAAGAAATAACGAACTAGAAAAGGGAAACTGTTATGAAGTGATGACTGAAGACCAACATTCTTACCAAGTTTTTCCTTAAGAAAAGTTAGTCTGCCTTCACTCACTTTCCACACAACAAATCAAATAAACAAACATTAGGCTAGTCCATTCAAAACACAGACGGAGGCAAATCCACATCTGGCAGATTCTAAGAAGGATCCGGTGGAGGTTAAAAAGACAACATTAAGCCAATCACCAGAATGGGCTGGCAGGCGGTGTTCAAAACTGCTAGAGCAAGTTGGTCGAACGGGAGCCATATTTTTTTAGCTTTTATTTTAACAGTTTTTCAGAAATCGAGTTATATAATCAATAATTAAATTTTAACTTATATATTTTTCTATAAATATTAATTTTTTGAATAAATAAAAATATCGAATTATTGTCATCAGTGTGTCCTGCACGTTGTTTTGTTGTTGTATGTTGCTGTTTTCTAACGTTATTATTATTATTTTTGATTCAACATTTTTTTAAAGATAATTGTGTATATGCATTTTATTGCAGATTAAATATTTGGTACATGTAGAATATCTTGAAAAAAGTTATTTTACAAGTTAATTTGTCTCCATTGTATTAATAATTTCAATTGAATGCATCTATTTAGATAATATTTTTCCCATTTCGATTATATACATTTATTTTTATTAATATTTTTTAATTAATCCATTTGATTTTCTCGTATGCTTTGCTTTAATCAAAATTTTATTTAAATTCTTTAAAATATTAATTTTTACTCTTTTTATCATATATAATCCATTTTCTGTACCGAGTTGTTTTATTTTAATTTATAACGTTCATCAAAAGATGAATTTAAAACATATTATCTTTATGATCAATGATAATTACTAGGGCAACCAAAAATATGACCTTAAAATGATTCAAATATGACCTTAAAACTATGACTTTTATGACCTTAAAATCAGAAAATATGACCTTATTCGCAAGAAAATATGACTTTATGACTAGATAAATTTATTAAAATAACACATTAAATATTGTTTAATATTTTCATCCTTGAAGTTTCTGTCTTTCGCTAAAAGTTTATTTAGCATTGAGAAACTTCTTTCAACAGATAATGTGGTTCCAGGACATTTCCATAAATATAAAAATAATTCAGGAGGAAAATCTTCCAAATTGGCTTCTTGAATGCTATTCCATGGCATTGAATTTGTTCTTTTTTTTAAATATTGTGCAATCTCACATGGATCTTCCCAAAGTCAATCGAATTAATACATTGGATTGCATCTTTAACAGAATAAAAAAGTATTTTCACATTTCTTTATTCCTTCACTTAGACAGTTGTAAGATGCTATGTTTGCTAGGTTCCGCTCCAATGAATCAGAATATATCGCCTTCTTTGCATTCAATACAATTTTTCCAGAATTCGGTAAAGAGGAAACTATCTTTCTGATTTTGTTTAAATGTTTTGAATAATATGTTGCAGCATTAAGCCAGCTGCCCCATCTTGTGACAACAACATCTGGAGGTAGACCAAATTCTGAAAAGAGCTTTTGACGACTTTTATTTTTAAGCGTCACCATCTTCACCGATGATATTAAAAAATTATTAATTACCATGAAAACTAAATTATTAATAACCAAAAGTAAGGAACAAAAGGCAATCAGTTACTAGCCGCAGAGAGAACTGAGAAACTGTTCCCCCTAAGTACGGTATTGCTTTCTTGATAAAAGTGGACAAGCTGCCGCTGGCTAGAAATCTGACGTGCTTCGGAATTCTAATTGGGACATGACCCAGACGGCGGTATTTGGAAAAGAAATGTCAAATCTCATTGGGGCTCCGATTGAAACTCCTCGGAGTGAGTATAGGTAAATAAGGGTTCATGCAACGAGCACAGACCCAGTTTGGAAGGGCCCTGGCACAGGCCTGACTCATTTTGATGCAGCCAAGGTGGAAGTCGTTAGAGAAAGAGTCACACAAAGTGGCAAATTTCCTATTGTTCGAGGATTGGTAGGTGACACATTCCATAATTGAACTTTGGGGAACAATTTTGTGGAACATTCTTGTGGGCCCCATAACATTATGTTCCCACCACCGTGTTTCACAGTAGGTAGGATGTTATCTGAATTATAACGTTACCTTGGATAATAGCGTAACATATCGATGTCCAAGTTAAATTTTCACTCATCGAAAAAAATTATTGTGTTGAGTTCCTCATTCGACATACCCAAACATTTGTTTGAAAATGATTTTCTTTTTTAAAAATTTTGCTGATAGTAAGATATAATTTGTCCCTTGAAAAAAGAATCCATTAGTATTTTCTAAAATAATTAAAAGAATTGACTCTTTTAACTATTTATTGAGATTCAATTGTTACAAGAATAAAAATGAAGAATAAAAATGAAGATTCGTAGAGGCTACGCAGATTAGGGCGCCTCCCCGCTTCACGGATTGCGAAGCAGTTGCCACGAATTACGGCAATGGAGAGGCGTTGAAGAAGCCAAAAGGACTCTCTCGGGTCGTCCCTCCTTTTGGCGATTCTTCTCCCCAAACCGCGTAGGAAACAAAGCGACTTGCGGCCAAAGACCCAGAGGTCTCAACGCGATGGGCGTAAAAACAAAATTGGAAAGGTGACCGTATTTAAGGATTTTAAGATCTTCGGCGCGATTGGAAGCAAAGCCTGGGTCGACGGCCGACCTGGCTAAGTTCCCGTTAGAGAATGTGTCACAGCAGGTAGAATCCCATATGAGGGATTTTCCTTCTCAAAGGGAATGTAGTTAAGCCGTCAGGGCGTTTGCCGTCACCTCTGTCCAAACCGACAGGTTCGAGGACGGACGGCACCCCGGCGGCTTTGAGGGAACACTTCACGATTTCGTTCAGTTCGCTGTGGCGAGGCGCACGGCCGGCACTGCGGGGCAGGAGAGGGGATGTAATCCGAACTCGTCCACACTCTTTTTTAACTATAATAGCAAAATGTCCGGATTTTTTACGCCTGTAAAACACGGTTTTATGCTTTTAATTATTGTTTTTAAAAAACTTTTGCAAATATATGCTTTAAAAATA
>RDEW01000079.1:140162-161289 GCA_011109175.1 Dicyema japonicum
AAAAAAATTTCAACTAAAATAAATTTTATTTTTTATTAATTATTGTTTAATTATCTTAATTATTAATGGCAAACCTATACATTCACTTGAATCAATTAACAGCATGATCAGAAACTTTCCTATGAAGAAAAAAACTATTGATGATTATTTTCATTAATTTTTTTAAATAATTTGAGAATTTCTTAACTTTTTTACAATTTTAAATTATTTAATTTTTGAATAATTAATCATAATTCAATTACGTATATAATTTTCAATTTTTGGTAAACAACCGGAAGTGCAAAACCTCTATTGCTCGCCAAATTCTAAATCTCGCCACGATTTGGTCGGTCCCAAAAAATGGCGAGATTTAGAGGTTTGACTGTAGTGGGAAATTTAGGAGATCATTGAATTTCCTATTAATGAAAGTCTCTGAACGGCGATAAAGAAAATTTAGCTTGTAACCCGAACTTGTAAGTTCATTAAATTCATTGAAAATCGAATTCGTTGTTAAAAATCGAAAAAATGACAAATTAAGAAAATAAGATCAACCAGAAAAATTTTGTCTAAAATTTTGTAGTATCTCAATAGTTTAAATTTCAACGTTTTATAGTAATAGAATAAACAAAGATTCAAAAATTAGTTTATTTAAAGTAAAAAAATGCTAAATATAAATTTATAGGGTTTTACTAGCTTTAAAGTCATTAAACTTCAGAGCATTAACGTTTATGTAAGCAAGCATTAACGTTTCAGAGCATTGAAGTTATGTAAGCAAGCATTAACGTTTTCCGGAAATTAACTAAAAGTTGTGTTAGAGTAAGAGCTTTATATGAACACAAAAAGAAATGCAATATCCGTTTCAACAAAAAAACTAATTGTGGAACATTCATACATGATTAGTTTGGTTGATGATAATTAACACTATCAAATTTAAAGGACATGTGTTTTTCTGAATATAGGATAAATACCAGTCTGAGTACAATTAATAGATGTCTTTGAGATTTTTCTTTAAATGTGGAAACGTTTAAAAAATGTCTGATAAAACTCAAAGAAATCTGCTGTAAAATTTATGATATGACGAATCCATTATTTATAATGGATTAATATTGAATATCTACCACCCTACTCTCCTTTCTTAAATCCCATTGAGAGTATATTTTCTGTATGGAAGCATCTTGTTATTTCTGAAAATGTCAACAGCGAATTGAAGCTTGAAAAAGTTCAATACTGAATATGTCGCGAGCCGAGAGTGAAACCGAGCCAAGGGTGAAACCATGACAGGTGTCATAACACTGACAGCCGTCATAAGTCGCCATAAAATAATAATCCACGTTAAAATAATTACTTTGGTCTAATGGCCCATACCAGGATGTTTGTTGAACATGATCCAGACTAAAACTTGCTGAAATCCATCCTTGTGTGCAAGACGTGGATATCTCGAAAGCTAGAAAGTTCCGACTAAAAAAGAAAGCTGGAAATTTCATTCTTATTGACGGAAAGTTGCGAAATACTAATCGATTTCGCAAGCTTGTTATTGCTTTAACAAGCACAGAAGAAATGAAAATTATTGCTCAAGAAATCCACGAAACAAACCATTGTGAGCATAATGCTCTGGATGCACTTTGCAGAAGGAGATTTTTCGTAATCAAGCAAAATATCATTCGTCAAGTCGTAAGTGAGTGCAATATATACAATTTTGCTGTGCCACTGAAACAGTATGACGATTCGAGTCATATTGTCGCTGATTTACCTAATGAAAGGTTTCAAGTCGATTTGATTGATCCTAAACGGTTTAAACTTTAATAGTTATTATTGTAGATTTGAGAATCAAAATGATCATTTTTCTTGGTTATTGTCTGTAGTAGATATATATTCAAAATATGCATTCACCATAGGGTTGCCAACTGTCCCGGAATTGACGTCCGGAGTCCCGTGTCCCGGGCTGAGTCATTTATGTCCCGGAATTCGATGATAGCTGGTGAATTTCACCAGGAACCTACTGAACAAAAGTGGAAGAGAAATTGCCAATAAATTAGAAGAAATTTTCATGGATCACGAGCCTTGTAAATACTTGCAATGACACGGGGTTCAAGAATCACCATAATGCCACGAAGTTCAAGAATTACCATATCAAAAAACTCTGTCAAGAGTACAGAATTAATTCAAATTCATGGACGACCCAACATCCCCAAAGTCAAGGGATTTTTGAAAGATTCAATCAGAGAAAGATGATTTATTTAAACCTAAATGAGGGAAGAAAAGCGTTTTGGAATTAACTTAATCGGCAAGCAAGCCGAATAGAACAGCTGTTACCACGCACACGACCAACAGGATCCTCTGCATTAGGAAAGTACATTTCTTAGTAGCCTTTGAGCGTAATGAAAAGAGGTCGCCAAGTTTTTTCAGATAATTAACTGTCTTTGCGCCAAAACACACGAAGTCTCAACAACAATTGGCCATAACCAAAAAACCGTATAACAAGCGATGATATTTCTAATTTTTGAGAATTGAAATAAGGCAGGGTCCGGATCAATATCTGCAAGTTTATCACAAAGAGAAGAAAAGGCATTTCTCTTGGAATTAAGAATACGAATGACGGATTGGTCGTGGATCGGAGCACCCAAGATTTCGAGATCAACAGTAGAAGTATTCCCTCAGTTCGGGGCAAAAGGCCTCGAAACTAAACAAAATGTTTTCAAAGCTGACACGATCGATGTTAAGATTTACAATTTGAGAGAATTAATTTCGAAACCAATGGATGACAAAACGGGGATTAGAGATTCCCAAGTCGTTTAGCAAAATATCGGGCGGACCACCGATAGTAACAATCATCCAAATACCAAATATTAAGAGGCGACGTATTTCTTACGGGCAACAAAATCTACGGAAAGGGTAAACAATAATGGACCCCATGGATCGCTATGCTGCACACCACAAGAAGAAGAAATAAGGAATCACCCGCCAAAGGCTCGGGTACCCATATGAAAGAAAAACAAATAGCAGCAATGAAGGAAATTCTGTCTTTACAAACCTCAAGTAGATGCTTTCTGTTGAGAGAATTGAACGCAGTCTTAACATCCAATTTTAATAATAGCCGGGGCTGTTCAGAGAGACGATTTCAATAAATACCGTTATGCGTGGACCGAGACCTCGCACCCCAGACACGCCAACTGAATGGGATGGATTTCGGTTACTAATAGATGGAATTACCAGCTTGTGTACCCGACTTTTGCAAACAAACGACGGAAAACGTTCCCGACGGAAATAGGCCTAATGCCGCCGTCTTTTTCGTTCGCAATTATCGAGCTTCCTATCGAATTCCCATCAGAATTCCCAGATCTGCCCGTTTTTCTGCGGCGAAGGCTTTAATAGAGTCGGTCATTTGTGACCAAACCATTCCGAATTGGAACCGATTGTTCTGCTTTGCAATATTTGCCCTCGCCTCCCCAGTTCAGGTTTCGTGCTGGAACAAATCCCTTTCCTCTTCCATCAAAGGAAAGATAAATAAGTTCATGAAGGAATCCTTCATTCTGCCTCCTCTTATGGGCAAGTCAAAAAAATCAACTCCAACCATTCCTAAAGACAACTCCATTCGGTTACGCAAACGCATCAACTCCTGCTTAATGGCGCAAGACGTCGGTTCTGGGGTCCGTATTCTTTCATCTTCCGATTCCGTCCGCACCATTACTCCGGATGTAGTCAAAATTCTCAGCTCTAAGCACCCGACTGGGAATGTGCCTAACTTTTGTGCCCAAACTCCTGAGGGGGTCACGATTGCTTCTTCGTCTGTCCAACAACTTCTGTTTGCTCTGAAATCGTTCAGAGTCAATAGTAGTAGTGGTGTTGATGGTCTCCGTCCCATTCACTTAATCGACCTCATTTCCGATACTGCCGAGGCTGGAAACCGTCTTTCACAATCTATCACCAAGCTATTTAACTTATTTTTCCGCAGGGATATATCTGAGCATGCTAGATTGCTTTTCTTCCCTGACAAGGNGCTTGCCACAAACGACGTGGCACGGACAAAGAGAAAACTCTGTCGGGGAGTCCGTGAATATATATAATCAAATCGACTACATTATATGCCGAAAGTCTGATAAACACGTTTTAAATCATGCACGTTCTACCAGGGACAACAACACATCTTCATTGCAAAACTTTGTGTAAAAAACACCTGACTGGGAAAAAATACATTGAAAACGCGAAGAAGGCGAGACAAAGACCCGATGTATACTTTCAGACAGAAAAATTGTGGTTAAAGCCCACCTGTAAAGCTAAATATCACGAACAAATCAAGACTTTTATGAAGAAAACCGCACCGGAATAATCAGTACGAACTCTGTGGGACCAAACAAAAAGGTAATTCCAAATCGGCCAATATTGTGTTGGAGTCTGAAATTATCACGCCCTATAATTGGATCACCACCCGAACGTGCCAAATATGGCAAAGCATTGCAGAGAGCTATGGCTAAAAGCGGCAAACACGTCAGACGAGAATAAAAAAAGTGCTTAATATCCAACAAAGGGAACTAAAGTGGAAAATCAAAAAATGAACAGAAAACACCACGGGAAAATTATATCCCTATTTAAAGATGTAGGAATGCCTAAAAGGACAAACACCTTCACATCAAACTCAAAGATGGAAAATTGTGGTAACTGGAAGAAAAAGCAGACGATTGATTGCACGCACTTCGAAACACTATTGAATAAAGAAAATAAGGACCTTCCCCCTTTCCAAAAATAACAAAGGCGTAAAAATCCCAATCACAATAGAAGAGGTGAAATTAACTTGAAAATAAACTGAGAACAACAACCTGAGCTCCTAAAATATGTGCCAAAAAAACTTAGCGACACAATTGCAAAAACCCTTAATGACATCTTTGAAACTAACACATCTAGGAATTGGAAATGGATTATTAATACCCATACAAAAACCGAACAAATCAAAAGGACCAGTAGAAAATCTCCGCCCGATGATACTTCTGAATTCGATACGCAAGGTGCTGGCAAACATTGCACTAAGCCGAGTCGCCCTGCTGTCAATATATCTCTGTGAGATCCTCCCATCTGATCACAACCCCATTTTGATTGAAATTGAACTACAAATCACCACGGGATATTAAAAAAGAAGACATTTATCAAATACAGGCATCGGAGATGGGATGAGTATCAACTACTTACGGAACAATCCTTCCTAAACTGCCTCTTCGTTTAATTCATTGGAATCTGCTTTAGAATTCTTTAACACTTGCATCAAAGCAGCAGATAAGAAATGTTCTTCGAGGATTCATTGAGGCTTTCTCCTGTATTCACGGAGAGATCATCGATTGCATACACAAGATACGTAAATTCAAGAGAAAATCAGATGTGACTTATCAATAAGACCGCTAGAATAATACAAATAGCAAGCTCATTTCATATCAGAAAAACTGTAAAATGGAACTCTTTCATCTCGTCTATTGATTCAAGGGCAAAAACAAATTCCAAAAGATTTAATCAGACAATCACAAGGTACAATATCTATCTGTTTCAAGGTATCGTGGAAAGGTTTAAACAATCTTTGAGACGAAATCTTTCAAAGCTGAAGAGTAAACAATCAACTAAAAACTTGATCCAATTTATTAAACGAAGCACTTTTATATATAACAAAACTATTCATTCTTCTATAAACGAAACACCATTTAAAAAACTGAGAGGAGTTTCTGATATAAACACCGTCATTCATAAGTATGAAAGTTTTTTTTAATTTTTTTTGAATTTCAAAGAAAGTAAGATGATTTCACTGTCATCTGAGGATTTGGATATAGAAAATATTTTAGAAGTTTCAAATGAATTTGTATAAAGTATGCTAAATAATTTTCTATTAATTTTTTCTCCGCCGAATTTAAATTGTCGTATGTTAAACGGATGAATAAAAATGAATGTTTAATTATAACTGTTTATGCTTAACTTCACATGACGTTGCTTCTTCTTTGCGTTTCACTTTTTTCGCTGCTTCTCTGCATATTGTTATCTATTTAATGCCTTTTGTTATCTATTAATGTGATAGTTATCTATATAATTGGTGTGTTTGTGCACCAAAAACTCCCCTAGCTCAGAATAACAAAATAAAAACAAAGAAGATACCACAAAATCCTAGAAAATAAAACTCCAAAAATTTAAAAAATTATAACAAAAAATAAAAAAATTATATCAAAAAAACTAAATAAAATACAAAAAATTATAAAAAAAAGTTTTTTGGCTTATTTTTAGAGAGCGAGTGCTTTTCACATGGACAGCTGTACGGACGACAAACATCGTTTATCAACAGGTGTTATTTAAACTTGTGATTGAATCACAGCTGACATGTAGCCACCATTCGTGTGGGACGCGACAAAATAAATTATAAAGAAATAGATAATAAATAATAAGGAGATTAAAAATTTATATTTTGCAGGAATTGAATAAAATTTTGATCAAGACTAAACATCCAAGAAAATAAAGTCTATAAATTATAAAATATAATAAAATGAGTGTATAGAATAGAAACGTAAAACAAATCTTAAAAAATGCATTCAATTGATCTTAAATTGTCAATAAAATCGACACAATTTAACTTGTAAAATAACTTTTTTCAAGATATTTTACATGTCCACAATATTTAATCTGCAATAAAATGCATTTACAAATTTATCTTTAAAAAAAGGTTGAATAAAAAATGATAATAGAAATTCGAAAACATTAACAGCACACCAACAGAACAGCGTTCAAAACATGCTAATGAAAATAATTCGATATTTTTATTTATTCAAAAAAATAAATATTTATAGAAAATATATAAGTTAAAATTCGAATATTGATCATATAAGTCGATTTCTGAATAACTTTTAAAATAAGAGCTGAAAATCTACGCTGGACCATTACCATATACTCATGACAGCCAGAAATAGCATTTTTGTGTCTCCTAATATCAATAATATTCTCATTGATTTGCTGGAATATAACCTGGTTCACATAAATGTCAAATCATTTGCAACGTTTGTCGATTTAGAAATTATGTACCAATTATAAAAATTAATTCATAAAATTCGACATTGTTGACACGATAGCTCAATGATTAGCATTCATTGTGATTTAACCATTTTTGTGTTCATTTGATCCAATTTATATATTATTGATGCTTGCAAAATCAAAAATTCACCAAACTTTGCATATTAAAAATAGCTCATAACCATTTGTGTGTACAAAGATTATAGAATTTGTTTCAAAGACAACAAAATTCAGACTAGCTAACTTTGCTAGCCATTTGAGCTCTTTGAAAAATTAGATACAATTAAATTTACCTTGGATCTTTATGAATGAATTTAATACTTACCTACACACCGTTCGCATCATAGTAAATCTAGAAACAATTTCTGATTCATCTAATTTTTGTTGGCAAAATGTTGTCAAACGATCTATTATAGCATCTAAAAATCCTTACCAACGGAAATTTTATGTTTCTTAGACAACTTGTGGAGGTTAAGAAAATGCCCTTTTGAGCACTTCGCTGTCGTTAAACATAATTTACAAAATAACTTATGTTATTATTTAATTGAAATTCTTTAGGAAATTCGTTGACAATTAATGTTGCTTTAGTTAGAGAGATGGCAGAGGAAAAAAGGTTTAAACTACATGCTGCTAAATATTTAATTAATAGTAAAATAATAATTTGTTGAAAAAATGAAACAATTAAGGTAAATTAGCCTTAAAATTTATTTTTTAACTTTATTATTTTTGAAAATACAGTAAACTCGGATTCGAAAATTTTGCCGTTTCAAGAGAGTTGTTTATCGATTTTTAATTATTTTTTTATGAACACATGACAAATTTTTTATTATAAAAATCAGTAATTTTACTTTTTATCTAGATTTTCTTAGTTTTTTACAAATATTTTTCAACGTGTTTAAAGTTTCCATGTCTATCACATTCACATTAAAATAGTTACTATGAAATGAAAAATGAGTGAAAAAATATTGAACCCATTAATGNGTTTTTTTGGGCAATAAAAAGAATTCAATTCAAAAAATCTAAAATTATGTATTTCTAAATTGACGATGAAAAGCGTCAAAAATCTGGCTAGCCTTTGTGGTTCCCAACCCCTGACACAAACTGAGTTGTTCCACACTAGCCTGAGCAATGCCCTCCAAGTCGGTAAAGAAATTAAGTAGAGTTTTGGCATCAGTCTTATTGACTCCCTTAATCGCAGTCAACACATCGATCACCAAGCAAATACAACAGAAGATTACTGCGGTGTGTACGTCTTCTGCTTTTTTTGGCATAATTATCCCCGGAGGCTTTTTTTCAAATATTTTATAAGTCTAGACATAGCGGGCAGCCTCCTCCGAACTAAAGTATGGCGATTATTCTGACCTCCAGCAAACGATCATGCTAAAATCGGCCAATATCGATATTTGAGCCAACTCCGACAAGGCCGAGTCCGGATCGTCCTATCACGTGTTGCCCAATGAGAACCGAGTCGATTTTGACTAGCAAGACTTTAATTTTGAATCCTCTCTCGACAGAGTTGATTCTCTGATGGATATATCGGCGTCTTCCCATGTGAAAGCGGAGACTTAAATATAAAATGCAAGTGCTGGGGGGAATCACGTAGTCTGCGGAGATTGCCTGATACTCCCAAGGCACGGCTGTGATGTAGTTCAGCAGGGGATTGCCACATCTTCAATATCAGACAGCTTCAATTACTTGGTTGTGATTCACGTGGATACTCATTTATTATTTGTATTTAATCCACAACGACGTTCATAGCTAATTTAAATTAATTAATAATCCTGATCATATGCGTTGAAGCCCCAACCGTCGTGTTTTGGAAAGGAATTGAAACTGGATATCTCCTGCTATGATCGTCATGTGGTTCACCTTCTCGTGGAGACGATTGGATGCTGATTCTCCATCAGCAACAAACAGAACCAACTTTTCCCCCTTGCCAACCAACCTGTCAACGGTTTGGTTGGTAGTGGCTACGGGACGAGCGTCAAGCTTACGTTCCCTGATTCTATTGTTGATTCGGTGTGGATATGTGGAACAAAACCCTGGACCTGAGCCTATTAGAACACTAACCATCCTTCAATTGAACATCAACGGGATTTCTAAGAAATGCAATGACCTACGCTATTTTCTACACACGAACTCTATTGATATAGCTCTTATTAAAGAGACCAAACTTACTCCAAAATCCAAAACCCCCCGTTTCAAGGGATATTCCACCATTCGTCATGACCGCCTCTCTGGAAAGCCTGGCGGTGGTCTTATTACTCTAATTCACGGGGCCATTCCTTTTGCAGATTCAACTGCCACATTAAATCTCTCTTAACTAATGATCGATTTACCGAAATTTCATCTATTCAGATTAACATTAACAAGATATGTGAATTAATTTTGAAATTAACTAAAAACTAATAGCTAAGGCGTTTGCCCTTAACTATGGCGATAGAGATCCTCTCGATGAGTCTAGAGAACTCCTCGATTTAAATCGGCAAAGAAATATTCCAGTTTCCACTTTTTTTGAAAAGATCTGCATTCTGTATCAACTTTGCGTTTTGTTGAAAAAGACATCAGCACAAGACAAGAAAACAATTAGAATAATATAAATCCAAAAAAACAATTAATTATTTTTAATTAATAATTTTTTATTTTTATTTATATTCTAGAATCAAGATTCTTGTATTTTATTTGGTGTTAAATAATGATTCAAGATTTTAAATACACTTTTAAACTTATTTCGCGGGCCATATGAGATCGTCGGCGGGCCAGACCTGGCCCGCGGGCCGTATCTTTGACACCCCCGCGATAGAGGATCTGAAAAATGAACTGAAAATCATATGGAATGAAATTAAAATTGAAGAAAATAAAAGTTTTAATTGAATCAATGCCAAAAAGAGTAGATGCTGTACTAAAATCTCGAGGGAAAAACATTAAATACTAGAAAGTATTATAATCTTTTGTTACATGACAAAAATTATTATTATGTTTTGGTACATGACAATATATTTTTAGCATGTAATATATTTTCAAGAATTAATTTTTTTAAGAATGGTTAGATAAGTCAATTTAGAAATTACATGCTAAAAATTAACACTTAAAAAATTGATAAGTAGAGATACAAATGATTTATTGATAAATTTGCCAATATTATAATGTTTTGGTACAGACTGTAGTGTGTAGAATTGTCATTGGAATTATAATGAGATTTTCTTACGAAACAAAGATCCTTTGGGGTAGGAAGGTGACTGATTTTTGCATAATGACGATTAAAATGTTGGCTTGATCCCGGAAAGATAGGACAGATTTTTTGGTCGAGATACCAGTGGCATGTGAGAGGGGACATGTTTGTCTCGTGTGAATTTTCCTGAGGGTTCTCAAGAAAACACGGGATCAAGTATGTGGCGTTATTGAAGTGATAGAATCATTCCATTCAACAGTTTTATGTTTCTTGATTAATTCATCAATTTTTTTGTTGATTTCTGCTAGATATTCTCCATTTCCATCTATAGATGTCGCCGATTTGATCCTCCTTCGTTTTTTGGATAGTTCAATGATCGGGTTTCGGATGAAGCCGCGGGAATAAATTTTTTGTCCGCAGAAAGAAGTGTATTAGTAAAAAAAGCAACAGCAGCGTCAAATGATCGAAAGGAGGAGCAAGAAAAATTACTGAATATACGTTCAGTGTCATTCCTGAACGAGTCCCATTTCCCACGTTTGTAGTTAATGTAGGTCTTCATAATTCTCTTCTTTACAGGGTGATGGTTTATTTTTATTAGAATAGGATTGTGGTCTGTTGGTAGGTCGTACAGGACTGTCCATTTGGCGTCGAGAGCGATGTTTGGGGAACATAAGGTAATGTCAGGAGAAGTGTTTGAATCTCCAGGTCGCATTGCACAGCGGGTGTGTAGAAGAAAATTGTTTAGAGTGATCAATTCTTCCGCATCCATTATGATTTGTTGGCCACGTTTGTCAGTTTTGTTTGTGGATAACCAAAGAGGATGATGGGCGTTGAAGTCGCCACATAGAATACAGTTTTCAATTGAAAAAAGAGGCAGTAAGTTCGGTGTATAATTGGGATCACATGACGAAATCGGGGGGATATATGTGTTAACAACAGAATAACATATCTGCGGAGTTCAAACACCAATGCCGCTGCGGAGTCCAGACGACGAGGACGGATATCATTCTCTTTCCTGTCGTAACGGGTTGGGACGCTCCTCACGGCACACTGAAATAAATGAGATCATCCGCCGGTCTCTCCGAACTGCTGGATTCCATTCTCAGCTGGAACCCGTTGGCTTATTCGTCGAGGACGGCAGGAGACCAGACGGGATGACTACTTTTCCCTTTCACAGGGGTAAGTGTCTGGTATGGGACGCTACATGTGTAAACTCCTACTCAGAGCCCAACATGAAGCTGTCCTGAAAGAACCCGGGGCTCCAAGCAACCAGGCTGAGAAGAGGAAACTCGAAAAATATTCGGGATCTGGAGAAGCCAACGTTTTCATCCCCGTTGGAGTCGAGACGTCTGGGGTCCTTGGCACCTCTGCAATCAACCTATTTCGAAGAATAGGTTCATTAATGGAGAGGAACACAAGAGACCCAAAGGAGTTCTCTAGACTCATCGAGAGGATCTCTATCGCCATAGTTAAGGGCAACGCCTTAGCTATTAGTTTTTAGTTAATTTCAAAATTAATTCACATATCTTGTTAATGTTAATTTGAATAGATGAAATTTCGGTAAATCGATCATTAGTTAAGAGAGATTCAATGTTGGCAGTTGAATCTGCAAAAGGAATGGCCTCGTGAATGAGAGTAATAAGACCCCGCCAGGCTTTCCAGAGAGGCGGTCATGACGAATGGTGGAATATCCTTGAAACGGGGGGTTTTAAATTTTGGAGTAAGTTTGGTCTCTTGAATAAGAGCTATATCAATAGAGTTCGTGTGTAGACAATAGCGTAGGTCATTGCATTTCTTAGAAATCCCGTTGATGTTCAATTGAAGGATGGTTAGTGTTCTAATAGGCTCAGGTTCAGGTTTTGTTCCACATCTCCACACCGAATCAACAATAGAATCAGGGAACGTAAGCTTGACGCTCGTCCCGTAGCCACTACCAACCAAACCGTTGACAGGTTGGTTGGCAAGGGGGAAAAGTTGGTTCTGTTTGTTGCTGATGGAGAATCAGCATCCAATCGTCTTCACGAGAAGGTGAACCACATGACGATCATAGCAGGAGATATCCAGTTCAATTCCTTTCCAAAACACGACGGTTGGGGGCTTCAACGCATATGATCAGGATTATTAATTAATTTAAATTAGCTATGAACGTCGTTGTGGGTTAAATACAAATAATAAATGAGTATCCACGTGAATCACAACCAAGTAATTGAAGCTGTCTGATATTGAAGAGTGGCAATCCCCTGCTGAACTACATCACAGCCGTGCCTTGGGAGTATCAGGCAATCTCCGCAGACTACGTGATTCCCCCCAGCACTTGCATTTTATATTTAAGTCTCCGCTTTCACATGGGAAGACGCCGATATATCCATCAGAGAATCAACTCTGTCGAGAGAGGATTCAAAATTAAAGTCTTGCTAGTCAAAATCGACTCGGTTCTCATTGGGCAACACGTGATAGGACGATCCGGACTCGGCCTTGTCGGAGTTGGCTCAAATATCGATATTGGCCGATTTTAGCATGATCGTTTGCTGGAGGTCAGAATAATCGTCCTACTTTAGTTCGGAGGAGGCTGCCCGCTATGTCCAGACTTATAAAATATTTGAAAAAAAGCCTCCGGGGATAATTATGCCAAAAAAGCAGAAGACGTACACACCGCAGTAATCTTCTGTTGTATTTGCTTGGTGATCGATGTGTTGACTGCGATTAAGGGAGTCAATAAGACTGATGCCAAAACTCTACTTAATTTCTTTACCGACTTGGAGGGCATTGCTCAGGCTAGTGTGGAACAACTCAGTTTGTGTCAGGGGTTGGGAACCACAAAGGCTAGCCAGATTTTTGACGCTTTTCATCGNTCACGGTGATGAAGAATTGTCCATGAAAATTGTTGTGAGTAAAAAAATATTTTCTATTTAAATTGTATTTTTAAAAAACTCAACGATATATCTCTATTATTGCAAGGAACATGTTCGATACTAAAAAATAATTAAGACATTCATACAGAAAATTGATCTAGAAAATATAACAGAGTTGACGGATATTCGGAATGAATTTAACTTTGAAGATTATGCAATTTTCTCAAAACATTTATTTATGTTGAAATCGGAAATAAATTCCCGTTTTCATAATATTAAAAAAATATTCAATTCCAAGATGGATTATCAATGTTATGCCAATATGTCTGGAATTCAAAAAATATGATTATCGATGTTCTGTTTCGTATTACAGTTCCAAAAAAGCATGGATGACCAGATATATTTTTACTAACTGGCCGATCAACCTCGATAACCTTTGAGGGAGAGAAGAAAGAAATTTGCTCCTTATAGATAATTTCGCTCTCATTGCTTGCCATCGAATTTGGTAAATATTCTTCAACGAGAATGAAATAGCATCCAAGTTAAGCGAAATTTAATGGATCTTCTTTAGAACATTGAAAAAAAGGATTCCGTTCTTATTACAGCAATTAGAAGGTTTAAAGAAATTCTAAATATCAAAAGAAGCAAATGGGAATTGGATATTATTTCGATATAACTTAATAATAAGGTTGTTATCATAGAATAGAAGCTTCAAATGAATATTTTAAAATTATTGAATAAATTCTAAAATTTGACATTTTCCAAATTTGCTGCAAATTTGGCAGAAACCAAAAATGCCAAATTTGAGAGAATTTACTGTAATAATAATGCAAGAAAAGACTTGCCCAAAAGGAATGGGGCTTCAAACTAAATTGAAAAAGTCATATTAATATGAATAGAATAAAAAATAGAAAAGGAGAAAATAGACTCTCAAAAGAAAATTCAACAATCAAAATCCATTATTAATAATGCTTATAGTGAAATACGAATACTTTCCAAAACAATCCATATTAAATGATGAAAGTCTTGAAAGAACAACGAACATAAAAATAATGAATATTTAATAAAAATCATGTACATATATATTAAGATTTTCATAATAATTAAATTAAGCAGAAAAAAGACCAAAACAGAGCAACAAACTAAACAAGCACGTGTTCATAGCTTTTTATTTATACATTAAATGTTTAATTAAAATGTACAATAATTCAAATTAAAAAAATATTAGTTTAATTTTATTGGCATATCTATTTTTACGGAAAACGTTTTTTAATAATTTAAACGTATCTTTTGAATATAGACTCTTCACCCGGTTTATCGATCACCAAGTGGCTTGACAAGTTTTAAGTCTTCCCGTTCGGTTCTGCAGCACTCGGGAGACACTTCACTTTCAGTGAACTTGGAAAAATGAGGAATAGAATCGCAAAATAAACTTTCTTCATATTTCTAGTTTTTAGTTAACCTCAAGTGTAGTTGCCAGTCATACGAGCAGAGTATTTAAAATGAGACAGGGAATAGGGAGAGTACGAACAGGCGGAAAAATCAAAAATGGATTCCGAAAAGTAAAATAAACTGCAGTAATCAAAGATTGAAATAAGAATTATTAAAAAGCTAATGAATACGCAAAAACGTGAACTGTACTTCAATTTCTATTGTCTCAATTGTGGCTCATTGTCGTTTTAAATTTGGGTTAAACATTCTTTGTATAAAATGATCGATGCGATTCGTAGCAACGTTATTAATATTGTTTCGATATTTCCTTTAATCTGTGAACCCTGTCTTCTAATCATGGATCCCACAGGTACTGAAGTCATCCCCACTCTAAGAAAATATTAAATGGACAGTTGACCAGAAAAGTACGTATATGAACGATTCAGAATTCAAAAGTCGACTAAAACAACTACAAGCCTTCATCGACAACATTTCCTTAAATAATTTTGATGCTTCTCCAGCTCAGAAAAGACAAATTTTTTGTGGTTGGAATTTTTAAAAGCTGACCAGCAGGAAACGTCCAATTTGAATTTTTTCAAAGAGCAGTAAACTCCATTTTTGAAGACGAGCTCGACATTCGTGGATTACGTAACTGTTTCCTAAAAATATTCACAACACCCGGACACAAACTTGACTGGACGGAGGTTCCTGTAACAGAAATTTTGACAGATTTTTGGATCATTTGTCCAGGAAATCGGATTGCCCTCAACAAATTCAACACTGGCGACACTGGACAGTCAAATCACAAAGCAATCTCCGGTAACATGATCTGGTCAATCTTTCAAGATCTGAGCGCAGGAGACTTTGTCTGCTGTGTGAAATACTTTGAACACCTGGAATGCTACAGCACTGCCTCGATTCTGGGAATGGTGTGCATTTGGAACAAAAAAGTAGTTTTTCTAATAATTTGCAGTTCAGAAGAATAAACATGCTCGTGACAAATGTCGTCAGTGTTGGTATAATCGAATAGAGCAAATACTGGACGGTGGGTTTGGGCTACGCTAAAGTCGGGAAGCGGGTTGTTCTCATCAACGAAAACGAACTGATAATCTGGGACTACAGAACTTCGGGGAGTCAGAAAGTACCACACGTGGTATATTTTAGAACTACAGCATCCTCAATTGCACCAACAAACGAATCACAGCCGCGGTAGTCGACAACTTGGACGACGGGTCTGACGTAATCATTTTTGGCGACAGCGCGGGAAACATTGGAATTCTTCACTACGAGCAGTCCATGTTGTCTCGACAGGCAGAAATATCAAAAAGTCCTCGATTTTGTTGTTCAATGTCTGCGATTCGGTCAAGTAGTGCAAAGTCGAATCCTTTTAGAAATTACCCTCAGTTCCACAGAGCTTCCGTCGAATCAGTTCTTGATTTATTTGCACGTGCATTAGATATTATACGATTCTACGCTAAAATTGTTAATCTCGTCGTCAGCCACTAATCGTGGTCAAATTGTTATCACAAAAATCTCAGAAAAGCACGTGCTTAAGTACGTGTCTTGCCGTTAATGTATAGACAACAATTCGTCATCATTAAAGAGACGAAATGTTTGGAAGTGACTCAAGGGATGGTCATCGTAGGAGGAAAGGACAAAATAATACACGTGTGGACATCCTTGAACTTCAATACGAAACCGAGTTGTTTAAAAAATACATTTCGAGACAAACTGTACGGACATAGGACTTGCATCATCGATTTGAAGTCATGTGGAAAGCTGCTGGCCAGTTTGTCGACGAACGGAGTCATTTTTGTGTGGAGTCTGTCTTCCTTTGTCCTTATACAAGTACTTTTGGCGACTCACTCCGCAAGCAAGTCAAGGCAAACTCTCCCACGTTTCTAAACTGTCTGTGTTTGGCCAAAAATGAGCTTGTCGCAGGTAATGTTGTTGTCTCATGGCTTAGCATCGACGAAGCTCTTGTTTTGGAAGGTCAACAAGCTTTCTATGGACCGCCACAAAATAGTTCAATCGCACGAGTTCCCGGTCATTAACGTATTTAATTTTTATACAAAAGTAGATGTTTCTTGAAGGAATGACTAGCCAAATGATATCCTACGACCAACATTCCAACATAAAAGTCGTTTTTTGCTTATTTAACAGATTTGGGACTTGATGAACATGGAAAAGACCAGCGAATTCGAGGCCAGCAGTTCCGGGCTTATCACCGCCTGTGAACTCGAGCCTGGCTCATTCACGGCCACGTTTGGATATCAGAATGGTACCCCTGTCAGTCAAATTCAAACAGGCGCCTTGGAAGTCTGGGATTTGGCATTTAAACAAAAGTTCAAATCATTTGTGCCCGTTGAAGGTTCCTCAAACAAGATTTTGGCTTTAAAGACGTACATAGTGAGGAACAAGCTCTCGATTGTGACTCTGAATGACAATAAGGCTCTTGACGTTTATGACGGATCAGTACTTAAGTGACTAATTTGTAGAAGAGGACAAAACGACTGAAATAATTCTGCTCAATTCTTTCCAATTACCCCCAAGTGAAGGAAAGCCTACTGTGGTCACTTTTGTCAAAAAAATGGTAATCATCGGGGACAGTCAGGGGAATGTCGAGATATATAATTTGAACACATTGGAGAGAACTGCTCAAAAGTAAACTGATTGAACTCAATTTTAAGCAAAATCAGCAAGAAAGACGCGGCCATCACAAAAATGGTCATCATCGGAACCAACAACTGGTAAGTACAGCCATTTTACCACTTCTAGTAGACCACGTAGCATAATCAAGGAAAGTAAGGTAACTTAATTACTAATGTAAGAAATTAAATAAGAGAATGGATTCAGTAAAGCATAATCCAAGTTCAAGATATTTGTAAAAATACAACTCAGATAAAAAATTCATTCTGAATGTGGTCTCCGCCCTATCCGACGGACAATCGTGGTCTGGGAAGTGAAGGTTTCCTGTTTTCCGCCATTCCCAGGCGAACAAAATAGTGGAACTGAGCCTTCTCATGAAGAAGACATCCGTCGTGTCCAGTCTGGCCTACTCAAGCCAATACTGTGCCTTTTGGCTGGAACGACGGTTGTCCCTGACCTGTGAATAACAAGATGGTTATATAATCAGAATAACCACGGACTTGAGAGACTCGGTGAATGAAAAGGATGTCGACTGGCAATCATGGCAGGGTCACTCAGGAAGGATCAATTCGATCAGAATTACCAAAGACACGTTTCTGACCTGCAGTGAAGACACCTCCATAAGGTTTTGGATCTGTCAGACTGGCAGGGTTTGGGACATGAAAACCAACAGCTTCTCCAATTACTGTCGAACAGGCCGAGTTTTATCAGGATTAATAAACGGAAAAAGTTTGTGTTTGAAGACATACCCAACAAGGTTTGAGTTTTTTTGAATTACGAGGACGCCGAAACACCAGAAGAATCCAATTATAGCTCAGAACACGGCCGTAGTGGAGTATTCGGTTAAATTCACTTTTTAGGAAAACCTCGAATTTAAAAAACGACTTTGTCCTGCCGAACATTCTGAAACATAATTACTTTTCCAATATAGGAAATACTGCCGTGGGCCATACGTTAAGACCAAGTAAAAAACTCGAATTGGAGGACTATATTTGGCTCGATCAAAGTCCATAAGGTTTTTTAAGGTCAATATTGGGCAGATCGAATCGGTTCCTTCTGCAAGAACAGTGGCAAAAAAAATTTCAAAAGGGTCCCGGACATCTGATGGCCACAACCAATGATACACCTAACAAGTTAAAAATACTTTATTAAAATTAATCATTTTTTAATTAAATTTAATGCTTTTCATGAATTTTTCGATTTATTGTTGATATAATTTTTGATTACGTTATTTTAATTGTTGTTAATGAAATATTTGGAAAAACAATGAATTAAAATTAAAATAAAAAAGAATATAAAAAATAAAATTATCAATATAAAAATAAAGTTTAAAGACAAATATAGTATGTAGTGTAGTTGTTACTTATATTTTTAGTGAATGATCAGGACAAGGTCCGATTCCGTGCTGAATTAGAGTTCGTGCAGTGCCTTTCAAGTCCTAAATATTTAAATTGTACAAAATCTATTTCCAACCCGTAGTAATTGCCCAAAAAGGATATTTTCAAGACACTTGTTTTATAAACTATTTATCTTACCTACAATACTGGAAACAACCCAAATACTCATATTTTATAAAGTATGTTACGTAATAATCCCAGATATCCCACGTCACTATATTTCCTCGATTTACTTCAAGATCCCCAATTTCGAGAAAGAATAGCACGATGCGAGGTAGCTCAGAACATAGAAGACCAACTGATTCTCCACTGGCAGAACTACCAGCGGAAACGACAAGGGAAGCTGACTCAGTGAAAGGAGAAGAGCTCTTTGAGGGCCTCTCCACCTCCTGGGACGTCGTGAATGTCCTCGGCCATTTATTCAAATGCAAACAAAAATCAGTCCGCGAACAACTGGCTTTGAAACTCCAGGAATTTCCCCAAAGTGAGGAGTATTTGGCACAGCTGTTGAGCATGCACGTGACTAACTACGACGGAGGGTTCCTCGAGGAATATCTCCTTGCTCGTTGCCGGTCTTCGGTTCGCTTTGCAGTCACTTGCTCGCTCATGTTGAGGGCTCTTTCTCTTGGATATGACGGGACATGTCGTCCTTTGGAGAGATATCTATGGAAGGCAAAGAAGAGTCACAGGAGGACATATTCTGATAGAGATAGAGGAGGGTTTGACTCGGGCTGTCGATGTCCTGTCAGCAAGACACAGTGGGTGGACGCATTTGCTCGAGGGGAGGCCGAATATGGGCGAGGGACATCTCACTGTCGTTGTCAAATCAACTTGATTCGTCCACAAGTCGCATTTCTCTCTCAGTTGACTGCCCTTGGGTGTGAGCGGTGTCTTCCACACGAAAGACTAAATGTGCTCGTCAACCAACTCAAATGTCTTAATTCGAGTCTGCCTGCCCCTGTTTGGCTTCCCTTTTCCACAGAACACATAATTCTTAATATTTGTGAGAACGAGACAGTCATTCTCAATTCCAAGCCAAATGCCCCCTTCCTCGTATATGTGGAGGCACTACAGCGTCAGGCTGAGGCTACGGTCTCGACGTACTCAAAGTCCGAGTCCAATCTCCAGTCCAACACTGTCTACTGTCAGCGTGTGTCTGCTGCTTCTATTCGACACCGATTACAACATTCTGTGACTCCTCTGATTGTGTCTTCCTCCAAGGATTCTACTGCGATGGTCCCCGAGTGTTGGAATGTGAAGAAGGCGAGAATAAGGGCGACATCCTTGTTCGGAGATATGCCTAATTGGAGTTTATGGCCAGTCATCGTCAAACAGGGGGATGATTTGAGACAGGAAGTGCTGATATCCCAGGTTGAGTATTTGGTGATATCTGAGGTGATTGGACTACTCCAGGAGAGTTGGGAGGTCGAGAATGTGAGGTTGTGGGTTCGTCCTGTTCGTGTGTATGTGACTGGATCACTTCGGGGACTGATTGAATATATCCCCAACACTGCATCACTCCATCAAATCAAAAAGCGAGGATTTCCCCGACTTCATCAGTATTTTGTGGAACAGTTCGGGTTGGAGACGTCTGAGAAATATTTATGTGCGAGGGAGAACTTTGTGAGGAGCTGTGCGGGCTATTGTGTGGTGTGTTATCTCCTGCAAGTCAAGGACAGACACAACGGGAACATTCTTCTGGACGATGAGGGCCATATGTTGCATATTGACTTTGCTTTTGTAATGTCTTCTTCTCCTGGAGGAATTTGGGGTTTGAGGTGTCGCCCTTCAAGTTGACTGACGAGTTTGTGGAGGTGATGGGAGGGCTCGAGTCGGATATGTTCAGATTCTTCAAGAGTCTCATTTTCCAGGGACTTGTGGGAGCCAGGAAGCACGTGGAGAGGATTATTACATTGATGGAGATAATGCAAGTGGGGAATCCTACTCTCCCCTGTTTCAAGAACAGTACATGTTCTATTCAGTCCGGTCAGACAGAGGTTTCATGTCTCGTTGAAGGAAGACCAGTTGGAGCAGTTCACTGAGGAGATGGTTAATTCATCCTTGCGCTCGATCACTACTCGTTTGTATGACAGTTATCAGTACTTTTCTAATGGAATTTTTTAATGCTTTTAATCAATCAATAATATTTTTGGTTTCATGTTCCGCCGATAGAATTGCCATTTACTGTGGTTTCCATTTCACACATTCTTCGCATGTGGTTATTCAAATATCGGGATCAGTCGACTATATTTAGAAAGAGTATCAGCCTGCAGTTGATTTTATTATAAAACTAATCAATATTTCTGAAATGGTGATACGACAAAAAGGATTGGTATGTTTGACACTTGTGGTCAACTCCACTAATCCTGGTCTTGGGTTGTTGTTGCATAACCCCGGTCTCATATTAGGGTATGAGACCAGCGACGAGCATAAACAACAGCGCCTTCGCGGGTTGCTCCCAAAGGACCTCGGGGAGTGAAAAGCACGCCTGTTTGCCTTTTCAGAAATTTTTGT
This sequence comes from Dicyema japonicum, assembly GCA_011109175.1. NCBI lineage: Eukaryota > Metazoa > Dicyemida > Rhombozoa > Dicyemidae > Dicyema > Dicyema japonicum. The sequence continues at coordinate 161,186 of RDEW01000079.1, forward strand.
GACATGTTTGTTAAAAGACATGGTTGGGTCGAAGGTTAGACCGAAAATAATGGAATGTTTGGATGCGGAGGTCAGAGCCAGAGAGAGATAGCTTGGGATGTATG
>RDEW01000080.1:0-22351 GCA_011109175.1 Dicyema japonicum
GCCACCCGATTAGGTAGCTTATTAGTTATTATTAAGAACAACATGCGTAAAATCATAATAGTTATAATTTCACTCGTGCAGTATTCGAAACAATCTTCCGAACCAACCTTTTTCAACCTCCTCGATTGTAGAAGAGTTTCCTCAACTCGTCCAGATCGTCTCTACTTCTTAAACTTTTTTTCAAAAGCTTTAGGTCTTCATCAAGTGTTTCTGGAAGTTTAATACGCCGACGTCACGGAAACACGGTCTTTGTCTCATGAAGTAAGCTTCCATTGCTATGTTGGATGGAGCACCCAAGTCTATTCGTAGGATATGTCCAATAGCCTCCAACGCATATCAACAATTTCGAGTGTCCATTCCGAGGAACCGTATGTTCAGGGTAGCAGGTGCCACCTCGAGGAGTCGAAGTAGGACCGATTTGTCTTTTGACACAAAGTCTACGTCGTCCGCGTAAGCAATATCGACGATGTTGCCATAATAGAACTTTCGAAGGTCTCGTAGTGCCTTTTCCAGATATATGAAAAATAGCAGGGGCGAAGAGGAATCTCCCTGGGGAGTACCAACATTATTAGTTACCATTTCATATTTATTTTTTTATCTACATAACCTCAAGAAACATCGAAAAAAAGTAATACCGATGTTTTCCGAAAATAAGCCCATGCAAAAAAATAATCAGCAATTCTTTTTTTTCTTCAATAGGCTTTTTATATTGTTGGCCTAAATGTGTTATTCGTCTACTGTCAGGTGATGTCTTTTACAGAAATTGAAAATGCATTTATCAGAACATTGAAACTCAGCAGTTTAAATCTCCTTTCAATGAGCATTCTCTTAAACGTCGGTAGCTCACAATTTTTTGTGAATAAGTCTTTCAGATTTATCTATTAAAACAGTTTTTTTCAATTTCAGGAAAAAAACTCCTTTCTTCTCAGAAGTCCTAATTTATGTGAAACGGTTGTTTTGGTGAATTTGACAAATTTTTATTATTTTTGTGCCAGCTTTGTTGACACTAATGGTCTATACCAAGTTTTCTAGATGCTTCTGCAATGTTTCCATTGCAGTCTGACAATTTTTTTAATGCGGAAAGTTTATCTTTGATTATATAATACTTGCTTCTTTGTCATTCAACAGTTCGTAACTTAGTAGTTTGTTCACTTAATATGTTCATGTCAAAGATAATGTGCTTACAGGGTTTTCCTATTTATTTAATAACTTTGTCATAAAATTTAATAACTTTGTCAAAAAATTTAATAACTTTGTCATAAAATTTAATAACTTTGTCATAAAATTTAATAACTTTGTCAAAATGTTTAATAATTCGTCAAAATACTTAATAACTTTGTCAAAATGTTTAATAACTTTGTCAAGGGTCAAATTAAAAGAAACCAATTTTATAATTAATTGAAAAAAACAACTATAAATTAAAATTCTTCATAAGCCAATGCTTTAACTAAATGGCTCCGCATGTGGCTATACAAATTATTGCACACATCTGATGGAATTTCTCCGATGTTTTGGATTGCGTTTATTAATTCCTCAGAGTTCCTACAATTTTTCTTTTTGATGTTATTTTTCCAAACAGAAAAAAACTCTTCAATTGGATTGAGTTGAGGAGTATAAGGAGGCAAAAAATACAATTCATACCCTATACACGTTAAAAATTAATTGGATACCAGTTCCGAATACAACATTTTTTAATTGCTCGCTCTTGTGAATTGATGCATTGTCACATATCAATACCATGTCTTAAATATAATATATAACTATACTTTTTTTCCCTGCATGTTCAAGCTTATAATTAAGCTGTATTACAAAATCAATGAACGTCACTGCGCGATAAGGGGAGGAATTGATTTCGTAATGTAAAAGGCCGTCCACAGAAATAGCAGCACAAATAGAAAAATTTTTCTCTCTTATGTTTCTAATACATTTTTTCGGAGTAACTCCTTTTATAGATCTTCCAAATTTGGATCTCATAGAACAATTAACTCCCATTTCGTCTATAAAAATAAGCCGTTGATGATCAATTTCAATTATTTTTCTGGCGAATCTATATCTTTCTTCCATATTTATTGTAGAATTCTCGCCATTGAATCTTTTTAAAACTATATCCAAATGTATCTAGCGTCCTATTTATTGTCGATAAAGAGACATTTTTTCTTTGCACGTGAAATAAAGAATTTTTTAAATTCTTCAGAGTAAATGAAGCATCTTCTTCAATTTTTTTAGTCAAAAATAAGATGTCCGATGAATTAAGTTTTTTCTTTCGTCCACATTTATTTTTTGTTGAAGCAAAACTTCCTGTATTTTTGTATTTTTTGACGATAGAAACAACTGTCTGATAGTTAATACAGATGTCTTCGCTTATTTTTGAATAAGCCAACCCTGCTTCATATTTATTTATAATAAGTTTTCGGTTATCCTCGGATACAGTAGTATTTTTGTTTTTGTAACTATTCATTTAATTCAATTTGCGCTAAAATTTGTATTTATAGGAACTTAATAATCCAATAAATATAAATAATGATCTAATAAATATAAATAATAATCTAATAAATATAAATAATGATCCCAAAAATATAAATAATAATCCCAAAAATATAAATAATAATCTTTACAAAGTTATTAAACATTTTGACAAAGTTATTAAGTATTTTGACGAATTATTAAACATTTTGACAAAGTTATTAAATTTTATGACAAAGTTATTAAATTTTATGACAAAGTTATTAAATTTTATGACAAAGTTATTAAATAAATAGGAAAACCCTGTATTTAAAATAAATAAATTGAATAACTTAATTAAGTTAATTTATAAAATTTAATTCAAAAAAATCGCCAAATTTGGGCCTTTTTTCGGAAAACCCTAGTAGTAACCGAATTAATTAGGCGATCTCAGTCCTCTTTATCACCCTCGCCATTTCTATCCTGTACTCATCGAGGGATCTCACCGCTACCTGGTAGTGTCCGTTATCTGGAATTTTCTAACGTATACCTGCACAGGAAGTCGATGGGGGACAGATGTATTAAGAAGCAACGCCCATTTTCTGATCATGACACGGATGAAGATAGTGGATTCACTTGTCTTGGCAGAACCGGAAGGATTCACGGCCATTTTTTCGTATTGACGACTCCGATGGGGGAGTAACGAGGGTAGGATCTATTCTACTCCGTAAAAGACGTATAGTCTTCTCGTGTAAAGCACGGCCATTTTTTCGTATTGACGACTCCGATGGGGGAGTAACGAGGGTAGGATCTGTCCTACTCCGTAAAAGACGTATAGTCTTCTCGTGTAAAGTGCTGATTTTATCCAATGACGGCCCAGAGAGTACATACCTCCATGAAGCACATGTATATTCTATAGCGGAAACGATGGTTTGACTGAATAATTTACCTAATGCCGCGTGGTTCACCTGTATAGTGGTGTTATGCATCACATGATGTTAGAAAGAACTGCACTTTCCCTATCCATGAAGGAGAATGGTTTCCCGGGTACGCTCTAATTATGTGTGGAGACGTCGAATCAAACACAGGTCCTGAAATCAACCTGGTCCAGATCAATATTAACGGAATACTAAACAAGATGCTGGAAGTCCGCCACTTATTCAATAGAAATGAAATTGACATTGCTCTAGTTTAAGAGACAAAGCTACAAGCAAACATACGAACCCCAACCTTTCCCGGATACTCCGTTATCCGTAAAGACAGAAAGATTAAGCTTGGTGGAGGACTAATGACACTAATAAGAAATAGAATTTAATATTAAGATATTTCAAATAACATTCGAAATTTCTATCCAGTTAGAATTCCTAGGAAAACTATAAATATTTTTAATGTATATATTCCACCTACTAGCTCCTGTCCAAGTGGGCATTACTTTAACCTACAGAATTTCTCATACCTCAAAAACGTATTACTATGCGGTGACATCAACGCCACACATCAATTATGGTATGACGGCCAAAAACCAGACAGTAGAGGAAACCTACTGACAGAAATTTGAGACAATTTTGTATATTAAAAACACCAAATCAACACAAGAACACCAACACTAACAGGAGACAAACCTACATCCCCTCTATGCGGTGACATCAACGCCACACATCAATTATGGTATGACGGCCAAAAACCAGACAGTAGAGGAAACCTACTGACAGAAATTTGAGACAATTTTGTATATTAAAAACACCAAATCAACACAAGAACACCAACACTAACAGGAGACAAACCTACATCCCCTGACCTCTCTTTATGTTCCCCATCAATATTTCCCTTCATCAACTGGACTGTAAAATATGAACTAAGAAGTGATCACAACCCTATTATGATGAAAATCAACCCTGAAAATAAATTTATCAGACAGAAATCCACTTTTTTTAATTTTGAAAGCGCGGATTGGTCCAACTTATTTTGTGCGCCAAGCGTTGGAAAAAACTCTATAACAGTCGTCAAAACATATCTAGAGGTAGACTGTGGAACCGACAGCTACTTGTTGCAAAAATTAGGACGAAATTCAGTAACACTTGGAATACCCCCCCCCGAGTAAAGAAATTCGATGTCTCAAACATACCACCAGTATTATTATTATTATAAGCAACNATTTCAAGCAGTTCGTAGATCGAATATGAGGAGAACTCGTCCAATGAAGCATCACCGTCAATCAACTGCATCTTATCGACATTTTCCATTTCTAACGACCCAACTGGTCCTTCGTCTTCTTTAGTATAAAAGTCAAGGAGATAAATACTACCATCACTGGAAGAAAGCTCAATATCGTCCTCTGCTACAATTTTCTCCAAGGAGCTGATCATCAATTCATAATCGTCCATAATTTTAGCTTATCACTACATGTCTTCTGTGAGAGTCTTCCCATTTGAGCTGACTTGGAAAAACTTGGTGAAGTGGTCGACCTAGAAATTGGTTCATTTATCCTTACCGGGGGTTCCACTAAATTTAAACGATTCGGAATTGATGGAGTCAGTTCTAGTTTTTGAGTCCTAAGACATCCGGGATCTGACTTGGAACGAGCGATCTTGATTGAGCTTAGAATTCGATTGACGAAATGTCAGATAATGTTGAACATATTTTGTGAAAGGCTTAAAAATACTATTTTTTGCTTCAAATTGACGAAAGTCATATATGACAACCAATCAATTCTAATGGGATATCTCAGGTTAATCTTATTGTAATCTCACCATTTAAGATATTTTGACTAGCATGCTCCTCTTAGAAAAAATTTATTATTCGTCAAATATTTGGAAACTGATACGGCTGGATTTTCTATTTTTTTCCGTAGTCAAATAATTTTTGGATGACAAGAAGATTCCATGTGAAAATTTGGTTTCTTGTGCCACAGATGGTCCAATGTCTATGGTTGGAAAATATAAAGGATTTGCGGCATATTTGAAAAAAATGTCCAAATGTGATTCATATACATTGCGTTCTACAGACAACATCTGGTTTCAAATGCTCTTTCACCAATTCTACGTGAAACGTAAAACCATAAACAAAATTAAAGCAATTATGATCGTCTTTTTTAAAAAATTTGCTATGAGGCTAAAGAAACATATGTCCGTCTTGTGTTCACACTGAGGCTATAGTTTCCAATTTTACTTTATCGGTACGATGGCTATTAAAGGGAAATGCATTAGAACGATTTTCAATGTTATTTGACACAATCGTCTGAGAGTGATAAAATTTTATCAGATTTAATTGTATCGAAAAAAAAGAAATTGTTCATTTGACTTAGATTTTTGGAAAATTTAATGAAGTTTCACTAGAACTTCAGGGAAAGTATGTGACGTTAATAGATTGTAAAAAAATTATTCAAATATTTATCGAAAAATTAAGTTGTATAAATATAACTTGGAAAAAAAAGAAATTATTACAACATTCCCGAATTCCACTCAATTGGTCAAATATTTGATGATGAAGATATTAACACTTTTTGCAACATTTTTTTAAGTATAGAAAAAGATTTGATTCTCCGATTTTAAAATATTCTTGAATTAGAAATTTTATCTTGGATGACTAATCCGTTTTTTCAAAGCCAGAAGAACAAAAAGAAAATGTTCAATNTTTTTAAGTATAGAAAAAGATTTGATTCTTCGATTTTAAAATATTCTTGAATTAGAAATTCCATCTTGGATGACTAATCCGTTTTTTCAAAGCCAGAAGAACAAAAAGAAAATGTTCAATGATTTACAGTCACCTGTTATTTTTTGGCAAAATATTAATTTAAATTAATTTTTTTTAATTTATTAATTTAATTTAAATTTTTGGCAAAATATGAAAGTGAAAGAGAGTTATCCAAAATTGTGGACAGAAATAGCACAATTGCTACTCTATTTTCCGACATCATACTGTGTTGAATGCGGATTTAGCATTCTACATCGAATTGTAAATAAAGAACGAAACAGATTGGATGTGTCCATTAGAAGAGATATTCGTTCAAAAATAACACAAATAGAGCCAGATATCGAATCTTTGGTCAGAAACATCAGTTTGATTTTTAACAATGAATTCATTAACTAATTTTTACTTAAAATTGTCTGTTCTNCAATCACCTGTTATTTTTTGGCAAAATATGAAAGTGAAGGAGAGTTATCCAAAATTGTGGACAGAAATAGCACAATTGTTACTCTATTTTCCGACATCATACTGTATTGAATGCGGATTTAGCATTCTACATGGAATTGTAAATAAAGAACGAAACAGATTGGAAGTGTCCATTAGAGGAGATCTTTGTTTAAAAATAACACAAATAGAGCCAGATATCGAATCTTTTGTCAAAAAACATCAGTCACAGGGATCCCATTGGTATTTAATTTTTTTATTATAGATTTATGCTAAGATAGCAACTTAACATCGAGTATATACTTTTTTTGTTTGATTTGATTATTAACAATAAATTCATTTCAGATAATTAACTAATTTTACTTAGAATTGTCTGTTCTAAATAAAAAAGTTTTAAGGGGTCGAGTAAATATTAGGGGGGTTGAAAAAAAAGTCAAGGGGTCGACAAGTAAAAAAAGGTTGAGAACCCCTGGTTTAGACAATCGTAGCTCAAAATCAGCATAGACTGAGTATAGTTCATAGTCAAGGTCTGACTCAAACCGAATTATGACCATCAAACGAGGATGCTGTGAGAACCTCTTGGAAAAGATAGTTTCGTGTGTGTCTAGGAATTGAAGAAACAAAGATCTGAATTCTAGGTAGCGGTGTAAGTAAAGTAGTTGCTTAGAAAATCCTGATGAATAATTAACTGAATTTTTAAAGTTGCAATTATATCAAGGTCATTGATTAAAAAACATAGCTTTCATCAAGAGTCATGTATAGCTTCGCCCAGGCAAGATACACTTTACTAAAGTAAAGAACATTTACGATAACTAATATTAGAAAGGGAACCATGGAATGTTTTAATTTCTTTTTTGTTTGTTCTTTAGAATGCGACTGCCAATTTCCTGAAACAAATTCAATATCTGATCTTTTTCTAGTTAAATTAAATATTTATTTTTTTCTCTTACTAATACAGTGCAATCCCGGCCCAATAAAACCACGGCTTGGGCACCCTCTATATATTGGAAACTTTTTTTATAAAGTTCATTTTATGATAGTTTAACTGTATATTGAAATTATTATAATAAATATTGAGTAATAACTTGTTGTTGGTATACGAAAATTCCATATTCCAATTAATATTGATTCGAATTCCTGGTTAGGGTTAGGCTAGGGCTGTGGTTCAGATTAAGGTTAGTTTCGGGTTAGGCTAAAATTAGTTTCCCTGAAAATTTCACCAAAAATCGATTGCTGGATGAATTATCGTCTACAATTATTTTTTCGTTTATTTATACGATCATTCTTTCACCGCCTATGGTTAATTTTGCAGATAATACCGATTTATAATATCTTCTATCGTGAAAACTCCCTTTCTTTTAAAAAATAATAGATTTTCGACCCCGCCCCAATAGAAAAGTGCCCCAAATATAGAGGGTATATATAATTCTTACATTTTAAAACTATTATTTGTATTTTTAATAACAAAATATGTTGTTTCGATAAAAAAAGAGGATTTAATTTATTTTATGAAAAATAATCAGTTATTTTGAACCCAGTATTATACTTATTTTTTAAAATCTTTGAAATTTTTATTCTGAATTCATAATATTCTTTGAGCCCTTCAGGAAGTATTGAATAAAGAAGTTTCGAGGTTATTCAATTCTTATTGAAGCTTTTAAACATTACCCTTCAATGTCATCAATTTCATTATACAAAGTCCCATTACCTTCAATTCAGTTTATTTAAAGTTCCATTAACCCTGAAACATGTTTATCAATTAATTCAGATGCTTTTTTGAATTAATTTCACGAACACATGTTCTTTGTTCGTTTATTTTCATCCAACAATTGACAATCGTTGTTGTTGTTACTCGACTACAAGATTCTCNGAATTAAAGCAGAGGTGAAAGTTGCATTGGTAATCACGGAAGGGGTTATCGAAATTCTTCTGGAAATTCTATGATCGACTTTTGTAATACCCACGATTTGTTTCTGTGCAACATGGCCTTTCAGCACGCCGCCAGACACAAGACCACCTGGGTTGGTTGTAGAACAAACAAAAATGGAGAGGAATAAAAAATATTTAATCAAATAGATTGTATTTTGTGCAAGCAGTCGCACAAGAGATTATTAGTGGACTCTCGTTTGTAATGAAGTGTTATATGCGAATCATGCACGTCGCAGAAAAACACAGATGATAGCGGGAGAAGAATTAGTAAATAATCCTGCACTCCTTATGAGATACCATCAGTGAATGGACCAGTATCTTTCCAATATTTCTATGGATGGCCTACCCCACATCGTGTGGAAAAGAATTTCTGAAGCCATAATGACGGCTGCCGGAGAAACAGTTGGGATTCGTGAAAATATTATGAAAGGAAAATATAAAGGAGCACATAGCTAGACAGTCAATGAATCGTCTATCCGTCAACGAGATATTGTGATTCTGAACGAATATCCGAATTAAAAAAATTGCGGAATACAATCCAATACGAAATTAAGAAGAATGTGCTCCGATCATGGTCGGACTTTTTGGACCAACGAGTATCGGAAGTGGAAAGATTACATTCTGGTGCAAAAATGTTTATGGCTGTGCGTTTACTCAAGCGCGGGTCCGCTAAAACCAATTTAAAAATTCAAGATGAGTTCGCTCATTTTGTATTGGACGCTAACCGTTCTGCTGTACTTATAGCCCAACAATTTAGCAAGCAGTTCATTCGAGAAGATACTTTACCCCTCACACAATTCGAAGGACAGCCTCGCTCACTTAATAATGTGTTTACGGATTCTGAGATTCGCGGAGCACTCCTTCGCCTGAATAACAACAGAGCAGCTGGCTATGACAATATTTGTGGAGAGTTGTTAAAATATGCACCAACCCAGCTAGCAGAAAAGATAACTTTTATATTCAACGAGATATTCAGGACTCATTGTTCAATTGACATCGCGATGGGAGTTCTACTTTACAAAAACCTGGCAAACCTGCAGGTTTTCAGGTCGATTGAAAATCTCATCCGATCGTATTTTTGACCACTTTGCCAATAACATTGTCGACCATAACATTGAATCGAATATCAAATTCAGTTGACCAATACTTGTCACCAAAGCGGATTCAGACCAGAAAGATCAGATGCTGATATAGTATGGAGTCATCGGTGGCTTACGGCAATATGTTTGAGTTACAGAAAAACAATGTATATTCTGGGAGTCGACTTATCGAAAGCATTCGACTGTGTCTGCCGAGATAAACTATTGCAAGTTTTCAAAGACATAATTGATGATTGTGCGTTTTTTTGCTGGCTGACACGTGCCTCATGGTGAAAGTGGGGAAGGGCTATTCAGAAAAATTCACGACCGTGATTAGTACTCCGAAGAGGACTCGCTTTCGCCAGTTCTCTTTGCAATCTATTTGGAATCTGCGTTGAGAGACGTTAGAAAAGAATTGGGTCACTTAAATAATCATTTTATGGAATTAATAGATGCTGATGACATCGATTTTGTATCTGAGGATGTAAAGGTACTAAGAACTGTAGTAGATAAAGCCACAACAGTTCTGGAGAAGTGGTCTTTGAAGATCAATTCAGAAAAAACGGAGTAAACTTAGATTCAGCAGTTACCGACACGGATTGATGAGAAATGGAGGTTTAAAAGGTTTACTAAAAGGCTCGGTCGTTTTTGGGTGAAGCTGAGGACATTGTTCGCAGAAAGATGTTGGCATTGTGTGCACTGAAAAAGATGTGGAGTATTTGGACTCGCAGAAAACTTATCTCCTTAAGTCTTGGGATGCGCTTATATAACGCGTTCAACTCGGGTACATGGGGAACATCAAAAACGAACCTTGACATACTCTCTACAAATAATGTAAATGCAAACTGATAAGCAGAGAAGTAATTACCTCACGCTGGCGACTTTTCGGACATGTTCTGAGAATGGACGAAGTGATTCCTTGCAATCATGGAAGATTACTATCCATAGAATTGGATTTCGGGGTCGGCCAAGATGTACGCTCCCTCTCTGCCTGAATAACGATTACGCACGAATTGGCGGTCAACTCAAAACTGGAGACGATCTTGAGGATATTCGTAAACGCGCGAGGAACAGAGATAGATGGAGAGGGCTGACTAGGAGGATAGTCGAGTGTACGGCACGAGCGAAACCCTAGGCATTTTACGTGCTTATGACAACGCGGCATTTTCCCCTACCCGTTAGAGGGAAAATTCAGGAACGTGCGTACACACGANGCACGAATTGGCGGTCAACTCTAAACTGGAGACGATCTTGAAGATATTCGTAAACGCACGAGGAACAGAGCTAGATGAAGAGGGATGTCTGGGAGGATAGTCGAGTGTACGGCACGAGCGAAACCCTAGGCATTTTACGTGCTTATGACAACGCGGCATTTTCCCCTACCCGTTAGGGGGAAAATTCAGGAACGTGCGTACACACGACCTCATATTTGTATAAGAGAAAATTTCTAAACATGCTAGCATAAGACGATAATGTTAAATTCCTGTTTATTCCTCCTAAAATTTTAATTAAAATTAAAGAAACGCTTTTCTATACTTCGAGCTGCTGATACATTCAGGTCTTGTCACTCCAGCATGGATTTTATATTGTCGTACTCTTTAGTAGATTTTATACCAACTTTATTAGGCATCAGGACAACGTGATTAGTGGGTTAGTTTTTTTTGATTTTATTGTCTAAAATTATGTTATGCCAACAAAAATTGGTGTAAATTTTTTTATAATAATTACCTAAGATTATTCCAAAACTAAAGTATTGATTAATTTTGCAATAAACATGACAGATGTTGGCACCTGTCAAATCACCTCAGCGCTCGCGACATAATATACTTGTTTTTGTAGCATTGTCACGTAGTGATTAATTAGAGAATTAAACGAAAAATAGCTATTTCACGTTGCACGTTGTGGTGCCAAGAAGAAAAAAAGAAAAGAAAAATACAGAAACCTAATCAGGCTATGTCTGACTCTGCTCACTGCCCTGCTATGGATCAAGCTACACTTAAAGAATTACTACTTTTACCAGCGAGGTCAAAAGAGCTGTGCGAGTCTTGCGGATATTGCAACGCGAGGAAGTACGGTTTGAATTGTACATCTTGCAGAAGATATTTCCACCTCGATTGTGTCCGAATGTCGNTACTACTTTTACCAAAGAGGTCAAAAGAGCTGTGCGAGTTTTGCGGATATCGCAACGCGAGGAAGTACGGTTTGAATTGTACATCTTTCAGAAGATATTTCCACCTCGGGTGTGTCCAAATGACGAAATTAGCTGCGAGATCTCTTTACAAATGGGACTGCGCATACTGTATGGATTCCGACCTCGCTCAGTGCAGCCATCCGACTGAATTCAGTCATCCCTCTTACTCTTATTCTGGACAAATCGAACCATTTTTGTTACGCCTATCGGAGAGTCGGAAAAGTGGACGGATTCTACTGAGAGTACCAAAGGCCGCTCGAATTCCCGATGCTGAATGCCTCACGTCATTAATTGCCATCAGCACCAGCGACCAGGCCTCTTGGATACGTCTACTGAGCTTTGCACCTATGACCCTTGGAATTTCTGTTTCAGAGCAAGCTCGCAATGCCTTAAAAATCAATAAGAATACTTCTGCCTTTTTGGCCACTTCAACGCAGCAAGACTCTGGAATCGAGCCTGAGCAAGTATTTTGATGCAAACAGTTGTCTACAGAAGCTGGGAGTAAACAGGAAGATTCTAAAGCATTTCGAGAGACGGTGAACCGAAAACTGATGGTAGGGAACGTTCGCGCAGCTGTGAGAGCCATGCCGTGAAGTCTTGGAGTTATTGAGAAGGAAGCACCCTGCTCCACCACCGAACCAGCGGAACTTGACAATACCAGAAGTGCGTGGAATAAAGTCTTTTGCACCCAGTAGCTGCGGAGGCCTGGACGGACTGCGCTCAAGCATATAAAGGACATAACCTCTGAAGCTACTGCTGAAGCCCGCCGTCTCTTATTATCGTCTATCACCTTGCTGTTCACTCGAAGTTAATGGTGATATTCCAAAATTTGTTAGAGATCTTCTTTTTGTGGACATCTATTGACATTCCGAAAAGGAGATGATGGTGTATGCCCAATTGCGATCGGTACATACTTTCGAAGGCTTGCTGCTAAAATCGCTGCCCGGAGAGTTTTCCACAATGTTGCTGAAGACTCAATTTGTGGTGGGAGTGACCGGCGGTTGCGAGGCAGCAGTCCATGCCGCGAGGAGTTACTTCAACAACAATAATACCCAGACCCAAAGGCTAGGCCTGAAGCTTGACATATCAAGTGCCTTTAACATGCTGAAGAGAGCCTGTATTTTGGAAATCTGTTGTAAGAAAGCTCCAGAGAATGGCCGACTTGTACACTTATCGTATGGGACGGACTCAGCCTTAGTTTACGGAAACGATATCGTTTATTCACGCTCAGGCGATCAGCAAGGAGACCCTCTAGGGCCTTGGCTTTTTGCAATTACAATTGACACGAAGCATAAACTGTAAACTTAACCTGTGGTACTTGGACGACGCCACAATAGCTGGCCCATGAGAGGACGTATATCAAGATATTTCTTTAACCATTCCAGCTCTAAACGAATTGAGTTTTAGTGTCAACGTTATGAAATCAGAACTGATCAATATTTCCTGCTCATCTCCAAACTTTTCTACTGCCTGCCAAGAATTCAGATCCTTACTTCCAGGTTTCAGCATATCTTCTTTGGACTAGGTAAACTTCCTTGGCTGCCATCTCAAAAACGACGAGCTGGAAAAATGCCTTATCAGTAAGAATAATGAAGTTGAAGCCTTTTCAAAGAGAGTATCATCTTTGGATCCACATGTGTCTTACTTTTTGCTCAGAAATGTATTTCCGTGTCGAAAATGATGTACATTTTGAGATGTTAACCATGTTTTGAACACCGGAACGCACTATTGTCGGCTGATGGGACTTTGAGACGATCAGCGGAGTCAATACTGAATGTCAAATTCGATAATCTGGGCTGGACTATGTGCAAACAACTTGCAAGAAATGGAGGCATTGGGTTGAGATCCCCCCTTGAAGCCGCCTTGCCTGCCTACTTTTCATCCCTTGCGAGCTGCAGTCGCTTGGCCCAAGCAGTCCTACGTAACGCAACCGGACATACCTTGGACTCGGAGCTTGACAGAGTTTGCAAGTTGTGGGGTGAGTTGGACTTGGAATTCCCGTCGAACTTCGCTTGCCAGAAGAGTTGGGACTCAATTGCATGTATGAGCACTCTGGAGGCCGCGAAGAAAAGCGCCAACCAACACCGACTAGCAAGCATTAAGTCGGCCGCACATCGCGGAAATGGAGTCTGGGTCGAGGCCCTACCGTGCCCACATCTGGGGACCCTCCTTGACGAAAACAGCCTGAGGATCGGGGTGGCACTGCGCCTAGGACTGGACATATGCCAGAGACACAAATGCCGTTGCGGCGGGGACGTTGATACGAAAGGTTACATCTACTCTCTTGCCGACGGAGTGCTGGTCGAGCCCCGCGCCACGCAGTCCTCAATGTCATCATTTTTCGAGCCCTCAAGGCTGCAGGATTTCCGGCCCAATTTGAACTATTGGGCATAGATAGAGGCCACGGGAAGAGGCAGAATGGAATGACGTTATTCCCATACTCCCACGGAAAATCACTCGTCAGGACGCAATGTGTGTAGACACCTTCTCAGGAGCCAGATTGCTGACGGCGACGCACTCTCCTGAAGACGCAGCCGATCAGGCGGTGGTCAAGAAAATCCATAAGTACGAATCCCTCGGAGACCATTACCACTTCGCCCTTAATGCTGTGGAGACAACTGGAACTGTCGGCGCGAAGACGGAGGCCTTTATGTACAGCATTGGAAGCAAATTCGCCTCAAAAAGGTGCGAGCCGCGGGAGGGACTCTGGTTGAATCAGAGGCTCGAAATGGCGATTATCAGAGGTAACGCCTTCGCCATTCTGTCGTCCTAATAATTGCCTAATTTCATTATTTAAAAATAATTGTTCGGACATTAAAAAAACGAAAAATTATAAACGTAATTGATAGTTTTAATTTATAGAGTCTCATCGTGATAACATCAAGGTAAACAATAATAAAATTAGATGCCATCTAATGCTTTAATTTCTCAAAGAGAGTCCAATATAATTTATATAAACTTCAGTAAAAACACGTAGACTGAAGCCAACAATTGCTAAAGAATTTACATTTTTGTCAATTCTGTCTATCACGTCAAAGATAAAACTCTTTTAGACACAGAAATCGTCAGCTCATCACCGAGTGGGACAACAGAGATATCCTTGTAAAGAAACAACAATATATTTGACTTCAATACTTAAACACTGAAGACAAGCACATCATTCGCCATCTTGAGAGGGAATAGCCACGCAGTCAGTGTAGCCTTTATATTACCATTTTCTCTCTTTTCTTTTTCTAATAAAATTAATAATTTTAGTAAACTTGACCATTAGGGCAATTTGAAATTTAGGTTATTATTAAGTTTAACGAAATTTGATAGAAAGTTTAAATTACTTTTCATTTTCCATATTAAAAATTTATTCTTTTATTAAAAATGCCATCCATCCAAAGTGGACCTCGCCGACATTATCGACGTTGCGTTGCTTTTCACGATTGCAACAGAGATCAACTGGAGTAGCCACCGACTCTCACGTGCGTCGTGGATTATTAGTGTAGCTAAGCGTCCAAGTTGCTTTAGGAAGCGAAGAGATTTTCCGCTTATTCCTCCAGTTGTCTTGACCACTATCGGATAAATTGCTTCGTATTTTTTCTCCTTTGCCCTCATCGTTTTTTACGCGGAACACTATTTGTCTACCGCGATACCGACAATGTTGGATAGGCAAAACGTGTCGACACAAGTAGCGTCCCAGACCAAAAGTTTTCCCTCTTCGAATGGGAAAATTGTGATTCCGTCGAGACGTTTTCCGTTTTCTCTGTCCAGACCAACTGGTTCTAGTATGGCTAAGTATCCTGCAGACTCTAGGGCTCGCTTGACAATTCCGTTGATCGCTTTGTGTCTTGGTAATCGTCCTGCACTTCTTCGACAAGAGAGGGCATTTTCCATATATTTTGGTTGAGACAGCAAAAGACAGAAATCTTAATAGAAAATATTGAACTATTCATCTATTACAATCTCTCAACAGCCGAGAACAGTGACTGTGTGGACATAACTATAGAACTACACATAAATAAAGTGAAACTATTAATACTAAAAAAACAGGGCAATTTGTGATCATTTTGTAAAAAAATTGCAAAAAATATAAATCGGTATTTTAACACGTTTAAAAGTATTCACAAACAAAGTCTCTTAAATCTATCTGGAAATGCTCTCCAAAGTTACTTATACGCACTGGTTTAGTCGGATTTGGTTCACCAAAATAAACCAATAAATTAAATATTAATAAATTGCTTTCTTTACTAATAAATTAAATCTTTGTGTAAAGGAATTAAAAATAATCCACGTCTATTTTAACAAGACTAAGAGAAACAACGTTAACCTTTTCCGTGTGATGCCTAGGGTTACATTACCAGTCTTCCAGAAGGACCTCAATAACGTAAAGTTAAAACTGAATTCCGCTGACGATCAGAATTCTTATAGAGTTCTATTTAATGATAGAGGTGTGTGGAAGAGATTGACATCTGAAATTGTTTCTTTTTCGACACATGAAAGCCATACACAAAATGTGTGACATCTCCAGGAGTATTTTTTTATTAAAATAAAAAAAATTTTCTCCTGTTAATATCCGTTGCAATCGTAAAAGGCAATGCAACGTCGATTATGTTAGTGGAGACCACTTGTTCTAATTTTGATTGATGAATAAACTTTTTCAAATTGCAAAAACTCTAACTATTTAATCATGCTTTTAATTTAAATTGTCTTATTTTTAATGTTCATAAATTAAAAATTGTTAAAAGAAAAGGGTCACCGTAGATCCATGTGAAAGTGATGGCTTCGAGAGCGTATCTCAATAACTATTGTGAGAAGAAACAGCATCATTCAAGCTCCATAGATTAAGTGCACTTTCAACATTTATAATTAGAATGATTTAAAAGGGTCACCGTGGATCCATGTGAAAGTGATGGCTTCGAGTGCGTATCTCAATAAATACTGCCAGAGGAAACAGCATCATTCAAGCTCCATAGATTAAGTGCACTTTCAACATTTATAATTAGAATGATTTTCATAGTGGTTGGAAATAAATCCTATGTGGATGCAACATCAAACCCGTAATGTGGACAATCAGATTAAATATATAATAATCATACATTCTCGTAATAGAATATTAGATAATTTTCGTTGTTTGAGACAGCACACTTACAGCTCCATCAGTGATAATATTTCAATTTTGGTTATAAAATGAAATCATTATATAATATTTATTTAGTGGCCGGGAAAAGATGATAATATTCTGAGAGAAGCAAGATCACCTTTCCTTTTAATTAGTTTACCTGGTGATTTTGGCCCTGACTGCGCAGCTATTACCTCTCAGGATAGCGAGCGAGTTTCGCTCAAATAACTAGTAGCGCTCACAGAGATCTCCTGATCGTGTAAAAATCCGATTCCCTGAACGACACAAGAATTCCAGCGTCGCAGGCACAAGGGAACTTGACGTCTCAACAGCGAGTGGAACAAACAAAAAAAAGTTGACTTAAAAATGAAAACTTAATTTAAATTTTATTTGTTAAAACAGAAATTAGATAATATTTTACATTTCCGGGTAGGAAATTTCTATCGTTAAAATTTTGTGACCTCTCCACTTTACAGGATGTTGCTAGCAATTCAATTAAAATGATCAAACTGAGAAATTACTATTTTAGTTATTTTTGAAAAAAAAAACAATTTATTACGAAACAAGATAATCAAAGTAATTTTTTGGATATTTATTAACAATTAAAGAAATTTTTAGAATCGGAAATTTTCGACGTTACAACAACGATAAACGACAATTATTTTCACGTTTCATTAAAAAAATTATTCCAAAGACCAAGGGTAACTAAACTAACTAACACCTTGATCCTGACTCGTTCCAGAACTTGTCTCCAGATAACGACATTGTGTGAGAGAGAGCATTTCTGTTTCCTAATGAAGACCACAGACGTTAGATGTTTCACTTGATTGCAGGAACTGATATGTTTTACCTTATTTCTGTCTATCTCGGTAATCCAGGATATAAATAAATAAGTCTAAATAAATGTTGTCCAAAAAATTAAATAAATTGAAATATTTGAATTCACGTCCTGAGAAAGACCCATCTCTTCAAGATTCAAGTTTATATAAAATATCGGATGTAGCACAGAAAGAGATTTTTGCCATTTCTGTATCAAATTAAATAAATTGAAATATTTGAATTCACATCCTGAGAAAGACCCATCTCTTCAAGATTCAAGTTTATATAAAATTTCGGATGTAGCACAGACAGAGATTTTTGCCATTTCTGTATCACTATCTGAAATCTAATTTTTGTATTATTTTCTCTTTTATGCGATTTTAAATCTTTTGAGATTTTATCCCTACTATACAAATTTATAAACTACCATATTTTGAGATATCTGATATTCATTAAGTGATCCAAATGATATTTGGACTAAATTTATGAATTCTGATTTTAGCGATTTAAATCCACGTAAGCCTATTTGAGATAAAAATGTTCAGTGTATAAAAAAGAATCTTTTGAATGTCAACTATCATCACGATAGTGGGATATTTCTTATCTTCTTTTTTAAGTTTATAAAATCAACCATAAATTTATTAAATGTGAACATAGATGAACGTATTTGGCTTTGGGTTCGTAGTGACCACATTATTTTGGAAGAATTTCAATTACGCACGCGATGTTGGTCCTATGGCATGCTTTCAGAATCATTTACATAGAAGAAATCATAGATAGAAATTTCTTTGTGATCCCGAAAATCAACAGGATTGTAAACCTTCTATATGGTAAGCCCAGCACATTATTTTTCGGGCAACATTCCTTCATGTTTATGACTGGGGTAAAAGGTGACCCCCTCCGCCCCTACCCTTCGCATTCATATGTACTTTATTTCATCATCTTTCAAAGATTTGATCAATTTGTGGTATCTGTACTATGTCATCATCGGATAGAACTGGGAAACTGTGGTGGCAGACGCTTCAATCAAACAAACCTCATCCCAAATATTTCAATCACCGAAACTACAACTGTGATTTGTACCGCTTTCTGATATATAACAAAAATAATATTTTAAGACAACTCCATCCCAAATCAAAACCACGGGAATTATCTTAACCTGACATAGGGATTCGAGAGCTCTCCTGCAGCAACCATCATCTAGTGACAATTCTCAACTGGTCTGAGTAGATCCTGTGAAGTAATAGACATCGATTTGAGTTATCCTATTTTTAATTTATAAAACAAAAAATTATTGTTCAGACTTCTGAGCAACAACATCCCCCTACAGCCATACCCTCAAGAGTTCTTTTTATTTCAGTGGTAGGAATATATGCCTATCAAGTGCCATCCACTATGAGGCAAACCCGTATATTCTTCACATTTATTAGATTTGGGAGTGTACTTTGTCGTAAAAAAGTCGACTGATTCGATGAAACGGCCATCTTTTTGTTCTTGTGCAAATCGGCATAGAAGGGTATCCGGCAGCGACTGATTCCAATAGTTAGCGTTATCACCTATTTAGTTCGTTAGTAGCACCTTTTCTGACTGATTCCGGCATAGAAAAGTGTCCGGCAGCAACTGATTCCGAATAGAAGAGACGACGTACAGACTCTTAGCAGAAACTCGACATTCCTGTTGTCCTTCTTCTCCTCGTATATTGAACATCAGATTTTTAAGAACTCATAAATCTCTCTGGTTATTAGATTTGTGATTTTACTTTTGTCGTAAAAAGTATGAATTTAGAATTATNGAATAGAAGAGACGACGTACAGACTCTTAGCAGAAATTTGACATTCCTGTTGTCCTTCCTCTTTTCGCATAATGAACATCAGATTTTTAAGAACTCATAAATCTCTCTGGTTATTAGATTTGTGATTTTACTTTTGTCGTAAAAAGTATGAATTTAGAATTATATGACAAATTTTTTTTATAATAAAAATTTATTAACAATAAAAAATTATTTATTAAATGTGACCGGTTGAATACGAGCCCAGGTTGAATACGAGCCGTTAAAAGTTGTTAGAAATTAATAATTTTTTTAATGAAAAATAAATCAATGAATTAATTAATTCCTATCTTTATAATTATTAGTAATTTTAATAATTTAAATTTCTCACAAATTTTCATTTTTTAACGGCTAACATCAGATAGAATAGTAATAGATTTTTGCTCACGCTTGTTTTTGTTTTTTGTTATTAAGGTTGTCTACTTTACTCTGCTACAAAAGCAAGAAATAATAACCTATCTGAGATACCAAATTTTACCATCCAATTTGCTGAAGGAGAAACGAAATTTTATAAGAACTGCGTCATTATTCAGACTAAATAAAGAGTAAATCGGCTACGGAGGTGTCAAGTGCAATAAAGAGCATAATTTTAATGTTTGGAAAACCAACTATTTTGCATACGGACAATGGCAAGGAGTTTGTAAATGAAAAAATGTTCGAGTTATGCTCAACATTTGGTATAAAACACGTCAGGGGACGTCCTAGGTGTCCTTGGGTGCAGGGACAAGTCGANATTGTGTTGGAAATCATTTGGACTCTTACTGTAATCAGCCAATCAGCATCGACGCGCTTGTTTGCTTTCGGGGGTTTTCCCTGAGAGCGGAGCTTGGCTAAACGCCATCCCAAATGGACCTCTGGGCACGTTTCTGGATAATGAATGCGTTAGAAGTGGTATCTCTCTGCGGCTGGGACTGAAAGTATGTGCACCTCACCCGTGCCGATGTGGCATCCTGATAATCATTACTCAGAAGAGGAAATGAATGAAATATTCAACCAAATTGATTTATGGAATGAAGAAACACAAACTGAAGCAACTGAATATCTTCTGAACCGGTCACATTTAATGCGTCCCGAAAATAATCAAGAAAAGTCATATAGTGTCGTTTTTCTGTTTAGTAGAAATTTTAATTCAATGAAATTTATATTATCAATAATTAAAATAATGTAAATTATATTTTTTTAATGTTGTGGATAATTTGACTAGTTTAAAACAAACTTTGTTCAGATATAAAACTTCATTTTTTCAAAAATTTAAGGTTCAATCATTAATACGGGATGATTGCNACGGTCACATTTAATGCGTCCCGAAAATAATCAGGAAAAGTCATATAGTGTCGTTTTTCTGTTTAGTAGAAATTTTAATTCAATGAAATTTATATTATCAATAATTAAAATGATGTAAATTATATTTTTTTAATGTTGTGGATAATTTGACTAGTTTAAAACAAACTTTGTTCAGATATAAAACTTCATTTTTTCAAAAATTTAAGGTTCAATCATTAATACGGGATGATTGCCATTTTGTTTGATTGGCTGTTTAAATCGGTACATTGAATATCGATATTTAACGGCTCGTATTCAACCGTATCTCATTCTGATAGGTCACAATAAATAATATTTTATTGTTAAAAAAATGACCCTTCCCTGTACATGAATTTAAAGGCAAAAAATTGCTCTATAAACAATTATTTATTTAAAATATGGCTTTTATTAATTGTTGATGGCGATAATTTCTGCCATCGATCCGATTAGCTAGATTCCAACACTGTTACATAGTTAATCGAAGGATTCCTTTCTGCTTTGCTTTTTTCAATTCCTATGACCCGTAAATGGATCTACTTGATTAAAAAACGCTCAGAACCTTGTTGGCTACAAAAGTATCTCTTTTTCCCCAATCCGTTAGAGGGGTTTCCAAAATGGGGACATGGATGGAGGTAATTTTCAGAAAGCACGTATTAAGTAAAAAGAAAAGTGGAACTGGGTATACTTTGATTAGGCGTTAATTTATCCTTAACCTTTTTCCTGGCGTTTTCAGTGTTCCTAAATGTCGCACGCCATCGCGTCCGGTCGTGCCATAATGTCCTGGCAAATTCTTAAGTTTGAACAATGTTTAGTCACTAAGTAAAAAATCGATTTTAAGATTTTTGAATAATATTCGAAAAAAATGATTAATTTTTTAAGTAAATTTAAAAAATTTGTGGTGTTGTGGTGTATTGGCCGTTCTACTTTTTGGATTGAACATGACAATGGAAAAGGATCCGAAACCCAAAGAGCATATTTCTCGCACGTCTATCCCCTGCATTATCTGTGGAGAGGCAAACAAGAGGAAATATAGTATCCAATGTTGCCCAAATTTTGGACACCTTAGGTGCAACAAGCTGACAAGACGGACTGCTCAGTGTCTTCCAAGTTGGTCATGCCCCACATGCCTTGGGAACTCCACAAGGCAAGAGGAACCGCTCTCTGGCTTAGTCCTGGACCTATCTAACACGGACGAATGTTTACGCCGCCTGAACCTGCTTGTATCAGAGAGGGTTATCCCACTCAGAATCCCAAAGTCGGTGTCTCTCAAAACTAATCACCAAAGCAGTCAGTGACAACACCCAAGAAGCTTGGATGCGCCTTCTCTGCTTTGCACCTCTTGTCCTCGGATCACATCCGACCGAACTGAAGGAACGGAATGTCAAGTCAATCATCAAAAGGAACGTTTCTAAATACGAAAGTATCAACCTGGCGGATACACTGGAAAGCATTTCGACTGCTGTTGACTTACCCTCTTCATCCAGAACCAAGAAAAGGGATCTTCGCAGAGAAATAAACAAGAA
>RDEW01000080.1:46095-64420 GCA_011109175.1 Dicyema japonicum
GATCCACGTGAGACTGAATTGCTTCGAGAGCGTATCCCGATAGCTATTGTCAAGGAAACAGCCGGGCAATTCATGCTCCCTAACTATTGATTTTTAATAAAAAAATAAAATTTATATAAAAAATAATAGTTTGCTGCAATGCGGGGCTATAAAATTAATAGTTTAAAAAAATAAAATTTATATAAAAAACATTAGTAGTAATTAGTTTGGCCTGATAACATTGCCTAAATAGAAGATATCACATAGTAGAGAATAATCCATACTTTTAAGTTATCAAAAAATATTGATTATTTGAAGGTCAATTATTCATGTAAAAAGACAGCTCAAGTGGTACAAACTCTGAAGAATCCCAATTTATTGCACACTAAATGTGAAGAAAGAACCTCAGACAACACCCTTCTCCTGAAATATATTTAAATCCTTTGTAGCGTGGCGTTATGTGGTCCACCAATACAAAAAATTCAAAAGGATTTGGAAACACCCAGAGGGCTTCTAATGCCCTCCCGAAAAGGACTATTAGACCCTTTCCTCCCCTGGTCATTATCGACCCCTAGCGATGTGCTTCAAAAAAGTCCAAACATTCCCAAAGAAAACCCTCACCCCACTGTGGAGAAAGAAAATTTGCTGCTCTCCAATTGAACATTAACGGAATTAAAGGCAAGGTCAGGGAACTCCATTCAATCCTGGCAATGAGGTTTCGTCCTGTTTAAAAATTACCCATCGGGGAAAAAAACATCAACGTACAAGCACTTTTTTGGCAATAATGATAATTTTTCAGAAAAAAATATAATAAAATTTCAAAATAGTGATGAAAAAATTGAGGAATAAGCATTGAAAAATCAAATAGTTAGAATAATCCATATTTATGAGTTACCAAAATACATATATTAGACATTTTGACAATAGCATTTCAACACTATTTGATGAACCAATTATATATAATATCTAAAAATATATTACAGAAAAGTGGAAAAAATGTAAAGCAAAATAAGCGACACAACAAATTTTTATATTCTTACTACTAAAAGATGGTGAATTCAAGTTTAAATTTTGGAGAGTAAATTTACATTTTATGTATTATATATTTCTTGCTGAGAGTTGGCGTCATATATAGGGCTTTCTTATCAATAACGACACTCGTCAATCAATAATNAAAATAGCCTTTCAACACTATTTGATAATAAATTTCTTTTTAATAAAAAAAAAATATATATTACAGAAAGTGGAAAAAATGTAAAACAAAATAAGCGACACAACAAATTTTTATATTCTTACTACTAAAAGATGGTGAATTCAAGTTTAAATTTTGGAGAGTAAATTTACATTCTCTGAATTATATATATCTTGCTGAGAGTTGGCGTCATATATAGGGCTTTCTTATCAATAACGACACTCGTCAATCAATAATGAAAATCAATAACGACAATGCCTTTATTTAATTTTATTCATTTATATTTTTATTCATTTGATAATAAAACTGTGTTTTTTTAAATAACGACAATAAAATTTTAAACACAAAAAAATTTATGATATCCATTAATATATGAAATTTTTAACACAAATATATAATAGCGTATTTAGCCCTAAACAATCACTTTTAAAGAGCCTTAGAAGAAAAAATTGTTATATTTAACTTCGCTTGCATAAACTTTTATTGAGATAGGCAATTGTTCACGTTAGATCCTTATGACTGGCATACTTGTTCAGATCTTAGGTACACCAGAGATCGGATAATAAGACTTTGAGTTTTGACGTTTGTCAACCTTTTATATGATGTAATTTCTAAAACCTACAAATTAATTATTTACAAGGTCAAAATATGGAGTAACTGAGAATACTTTTATCTCCCAAATTCCCGACAAGCTTATTCTTTCGTAGGCAATGACAACTTACAAGTGATATTTGGGAAGATTAGACGCGAATATTGGGAGGTAAACACACCCATATTTAGAGTTATATTACCCACTAATGTTGACCATCCATTTGGAGCACGGGGGTCAATCTATTATTAGAATAAAAGCTTTATTTGCTCGCTTTTCACTGTCTAGTTCATTTCTGTCAATAATTTGTATTATAGCCATAATATTACTTAATTTGACAGAACCATAATTGGCATTCATGCTTCTTTAACACCTCTTTATGATGGTAGAATAGCATTAAAACCATCAATTATTCAGGAGGCAGGTAACTGGTTAGCGCTTATGTACTCGTAAGTAGCGATTAAATAGCGGTCGTCCAATCTATCTTAACATTTCACTTTTTAATTCCAAATGGAGTACATTCCACCATTTGGCGAACACTTACAACTGTCTTAAGTCTCTCTGTGGAATTTAGTAACGATACAATCCCACTACGGATCTATTATCTTTAATTTGGTACGAAAAAGCGTACTTTCTCTTATGCCTGCCTCCACTGTTTATAAACGCACTTGATGAGTAATATCCAATGTGATATCCCATATGTGTTCCACTAAAGTAGATGGTTAGACCTGACTACCTTATTATGTTTCCACAAGTAGTCATGGTTGAGCATATTTCCGTACTTAAATGTTCCACAGTTTTCAAATTTGTTTGCAATGTGGTAATCCGTATGTTCACGGAATAGTTCTAGTAGGAGTCATAAACGCCTCCAGAAAAGTGGATAATATTAGTAAAGACAAACTCGATTAAACTTCATCGCAAACAATAAAAATGGTGGAAACAAATCTTAACTACCCATGCAGATCAAAGGAGGAACCTCTGCGAACCTTGCTTGCAAGATTTCACATAGAAACTTTCTTTTTTTTATTTAACTCAAAACACGGTAAAACCAAACTAATTATAACGTGATCCGATGCATTCTAACAGAGACCTCGTCTTTTCCCGGTTTTCTTCTTCGTACCCGCGCATGAACGTACAGGACGGCTGCCTGATTTTTCAGGGCCACCTTCCGTGATCTGAAGTCTAGTCTCATAAGGGCCTCCAGAGGCGTAGGTCCGGTTCGGTGATCTTCACAAATCCAACGCTCCGTTACTCTGTAAGCCCTCTTTTGCATTTCCTCAATTTTCCTCATATTTGTCCAAGATATGGACGGTCCCCACGAGGCACATGCATATGAGAAACATGGTTCGATGTACTGTTTGTACACGTTCATCAAAACTGAATGAGTACCACTCTTCCATATTCCAGGTAAACTTTTCAATACGTTCAGTTTCTTCATCGATTTCAGTAGAATGTTTTCTACGTGTGGTGTCAAACAGAGTGTATATCAATTGCACATCCAAGATCCTTTGACATCTGTTGAAAAAGATGCCGACCTTGTTTAACTTCAAGGTGACTGTCTTCCTTCCCAATTTTTTGTCAAGGTAAAAAGTGACGTAGACGACTTCTCTGCATTCACCACGACCCGGTTTTCCATTATCCAGGCATTAAGCCTGTCCAGGTTAATTTGTATTCTTTCTTTTGCCTTCTGGATGTGCTGATCTCGCGAAGCCAACACAATATCACTCGCATGGAAAGTAGAACATTATTATCAGATTCAAGAGTCGATTTGTATAAAAAGATATAGTCAATAAAATTTAATATTTTTTTTAATTTTACTTTTTTAAAATTAAAATTAAAAAGTTAAAAGAACACTTAATTTAGGGAGTTTGATTGGCTATGCTGTTTCCTCTGACAATGGCTATCGAAATACGCTCTCAAACCATCCAGTGTCACGTGGATCCTTGGTAGCCATTGGATCATTGAGCCGATCATACGACTAATATTTAAAAGTAAATATTAAACGATGAAACAAAATGGTGTAATTCCTCCGGCGGATAATCTGAATATCTGGGCACGTGGTGATAATACGCTGTTCTGTGTCCTTAATAATGTAAGGCTCCCTTTGGTAATCCTTAGAGTCATTTCAGGCAAGAGAATGCTTCGCACATGTGTTCCCTCGTGCTATCCCACTGTGATCTGACAGACCTGACGCCGTTTTCGACATCAGGAGCAACATTTCATTCCTCCAGCAGACTATTCCCATCTAATAATCTCTTCCCGACTAGGAGAGTTTCTTCTCGGTAGCATTTGGAATGACATAGAATTCACCAATATGAGGGCAAGAAATGGGTTCTCACTCATCCCGACAGCAGGGCCATCTTCTTTGACGAGGACAAGCGGCCCAGAAAATGCAAAGCCGACTTTTCTAATGTACTCTCTGGGATGGAGAATACTGGGGACCTGTGTATTCTTTTCCACCACACTCTTTCCAATATGAGGTCCCCACAGCTGAACTTAATAACGAGGATAATAGTTCACATCATTGATGATACTACTGCTATCATTGACGACTTTATAGTTGCTGGACCCGTTATGGATTAATTCATATGATTTTGACAATTCGGAGTTCTCGAAGAATATATTTTATTTCAGTGGGGTTAACTAGGCCTACGACGCTGTGCGTAACACGCAAAACGACAGTATTTTAGTATTGAAAGACTATCTGATTTCTAAAAACGGCTCTTGGGTGTCTGTGACGTCACCTATTTGGGAAAGGGATTGAACAGGTATCAACTGCACGTCCCCAACTGTATAAGTTAATATCACTTTAGGGTCAAATTATGAGAATCATTAATGGGGGAAGTGTCCATGGTGATTGGTTTTACATGGGAGTTATATATTTGATACCAAAATTTGAATACCCGTAATCGCCTAAGGAATTCCGCCCTATAACCTCCCCCCATAACATAAAACAAAGAATAATGTTATACGACACCTTTATCTAACCAATCCTCCTATACAACTCTGGGAACTGGGCCACCTAAAAAGAGGAATTGGAGAGGCTAGACTCGTTTCACAGGAATCATCTAAGAAACATAACTGGAATATCCTGGCCATCCAAGATCTCGCTGAGTGGACTGTACAATAAGTATGACTTTACACTATTAAGTCACGAGATCATTAGCTTCGTTGGAGACTTTTGGACACACCCTGAGGTTGGACCCGATATCCCCTCCCCCCCTAATATCTCAATGGAAGATTACTACTCCTCCAATATAAAACGCTTTCGTGGAAGACCGAGAACTACCCTCCCGGTCGTTTTACAAAACGATCTGAAAATCGTGAAGAAAACAGGTGACGATCTGGACTCACTGAGGGATTTAGCTAAGAACAGAAGAGCTTGGAGCAACCTAACTAATTTTCTTATATTTTTTGTTGCACATGCGGGGCTATAAATATTTTGGCTCTCGTGAAAATGCTAATCATAATAATAACATCCCCTGTTGTAAAAGCTAATGACGAAGTGTATAAATAGAAACTTAGAGAATATGTTGACGTTTTGGCTTTTTCTATGAAACCAAATGGGAACAAAGAGAATGTGTCAATGGGCGGAGAAACAAACACTAGTCAATATAGAATTTTACAAAGAAATATGCCTATTGCTGTCTAGTAAAGGCGTTCGACGTTGTTTAGTACTCTAGAAGAACAGGGATGTGGGACTTCAATGTGGCAATAACTACATTTGCAGTGAGTTAAGTGACAAACTAAACAATTCGGTTAGAAATCTATTGCTTAGAAGCCTATTATAATAATTTTTAAAATTACAGAGAAAACGGCGAATATCAGTTAGTTTTTAAAATAAACGAAGAAATGAAGAACGGTAAAGATATTGTGCAAATACTTGAATTTGAAGATGTTGTACTCTTCGAGCCCTACCCGTTTCTCTAGTGGATTTAGAAAAAATCAAAAAATGACATTTCTTCTAAATCAATATTGTTTTATTATTGGAATCACCGAGATAGAAAGATATGTCAACTAGTTAGGTCATCCCAGTTCCCGCAACCAAACGTGCCATCCAAATCATGCGTCTCCATGTTCCAACAGTCGAACGGAAATGCCTTCTTTGATCCTTGCAGAGGAAGCCGATTGGGGACGGAAATTTCATAGTCAACCGATTTTCTTTTTTGTGTAACGTGAAACATGAGAGGCTTAGTGGGTGTCCATCTTCCTTGCAATTGCGGAGAAATCCGGACCCACATCTACGAGTTCTAGATTCTGTCAGCAGGGGAGGTATTTTATTTTAATAAAAAATATTACATAAATATATTTTATTTATTTTATAAATAAATTTAAAAAACAATTAATATTCAAAAATGACCCAAATAATACAATTGCAATGTTCTATTAACAATTTATTAGCAGTAATGTTTGTTATCTTCTCATTCATTAAAAATACTCAAATAACTGAGAAACTTTTGAGTGAATCTAAAGAAAATAAATCATCAAAAATGACATTTTATTCAGTTAAAGGATTCCGACATCTTGGTTTCAGCGGTGAAGTTACTATCAGATCTGTTGATCGTAATAAAAAGGTAAATATATTAGTTTTACTTTATTGGAAGACAATTTATGCTTATGAGGGAAACTTTCCTGTCTTTGAAATTAGAGACTTTAAAGAATTCGTCTTTGTTTTTAGAATGTTTAATGTAGAAAATCAGAATACTAAATTAAAATTGCATTATAGAGTGGTCAAGGATCACGTGGTCATTCATTTATTGACCCTAATGATTAGTAAATTGTCGATGGTAATTTTAGACTCTACTTTATTTTACGTGCCGCTCAACATTAGATTTCATTTGGATGATTACTATTTTTGTCCCAAAGTGGTCATACACTTTTTTGATAATATTTCGGCGGAAATATCGAATATGAAATTTAAAGTATTCCGAAATAACAATTATTTCATTGGAAGAGGTTTAGTTTTTAATTTCAAATAGCCAATGAATGTGAAAATGGGAGTCTATATATATCTGAAGTTTTTAAATCCACTTTGGATGACAAAAGATTTTACTAGACGACAAATTTACGGGGGTTGGGTTTTAGGTAATCTGATTCGGGTTATTAATGAATAAAATTAGACTTTGTTATTATCATATCCTACATGTGTGGCTTCTGATTTGTGATGCTTAAATCATCTCAGTTTTGAACTTCAACAAATACCCAGCGTGGATCATAATTTTATTTTGAGTATCCTCCACTATGACGTCACTGGAGAGCTTGAATAACCCTTTAATCTCACTATCGCTTATATATTGGGTTATTTATCACTGAAATAGAATCTAAAATTTATCCTGAAAGCAATAAACCCACGAAACCTCCATTGACAGCTAGATAAGTTGAGCATCTGAGTTACTCCCTTTTGAAGGTTCCATATCTAAATCATATTCGTAGCCGGATCCACCACTAAAAAGGTGAATTAGATATATCGCAGGAGCTATCAGGTGGTGACGAAGCAAACCTTTTTCTTTCAAAGAGTAAGACAATGTACCCTTATGATGATGTCTTTTGCTGTCGTCCTTGTTCTACGTCATCGTAAAGGTCAGGCTCCTCCAAATTCTGTATAGCTGAGATTCAAACTTAGGAAATTATACCCAAATTAAGAAATTTCATGAACAGAGGTAAGTCTCCACCGATTAACTATTTGGTTAACTGAGGAATGAGAAATTTATAAAGTCAGTTAAAGTAACAGAAATCGCCAAAAATCTGCCATTTGATAAGAAAACACCAAAATCCGACCAATTTTTTATTAAGGGGTTAAAAAGCATATAGCTCTAGCATCTTTTAGAAGCAAGTCTTCGTCCGATATCGGAGATAACTGCATCCGTCTTTCTCCCATTATTAAAACAAAAATGTCAACTGTTTTTATAGCTTATAATCATATAGTATTTCATATTAGTGTCTTTGAAATTTCTGTTTTTTTCTCATTAAAACTTTCAACTTTTTTATTGTCCTCTCAACACAACATGTCGTTACGAGGTATCCGTTAAAATCGTAATATGCTATATTTTGAATTTCCTGTTCTATTATGTAATTTCATTATTTTCTTTCTGCGTAAAATTTATTAAGGAAAAAGTGAGCAAATATAGCGGCCGCCCTGACTGCGTGGCTATACCCTCTCAGGATTGCGAGCGAGATTCGCTCAAATAACCATCAGCGCTCACCAGAAAACCAGCAGCGCTGCGTAAAATATTTCTTTACTTCCGTTGGATCCTCCACAAATTTCAAACATTTCATCCTTTTATAGATTTATGTAATATAAATGTTCCTGCTGTTACTCTTAGATCCGATCCAGAAGAGTTCAAAAAATTGTTCTTAATGATCACGTATAGATGTGCTAAGTTCGTAGACTGCCACAACATTCAAAAGAACTCATTATATCACACGGCGTCGTAATTTTCGATATAGTATTGTGCAGAGCAGGCCAACAACCCATCTAATGATTATCCAAGTGAATACCCTGTGGTAACAACTGGAAAATATCCGATATCTCTGAAATATCTTCCAGGTTTATTCTTTGTTGTAGAACTTTCAAATTTCTTTAATGAACCGAAGATCATACATCTTAGATTTTATACACTCGACCCTCGCAAATTAGCCATTTTTGGTTCCAGAATTCTCTGTGAACTAAAATTGGACACAGAGCATCTATATTCATAATTTCGAAAACATCAAGGCATTCGGTCTTGCAATCATCACTGGTTTCAACTTATGCGTTCCATTCATGGACTCTGTTTCTGTGTGGAAACTGGATACACTTAATTAGTTGTTTACTTTAACTTCTTTCTCGGTGTATCCGGGGATAATATATAAAATAAATAAATTAAAAATTATATTTTTAAATTATTAGATTAAAATATTATCAGAAATTTTTATATCATTATAGCATTTAAACTTCCCTAATGATGATTTTAATTTGGATGACACGTGAGTGCATGAATCAGGCATTTTCACATTCGTTGGTAACAAAAATTAAGTTCCTAATATCTCCAAAGAGGATTGACTATATTAAAGGCCGTGCTCTTAATACCACTTTTTAGAGTCACTTTTAGGAGATTCAGAGGTCGAGTATGTCTTCAGTTCCCTCTTTTCGGTAAAGTAGGCAATTGGGGAGTCAGAATGATCAGTGAATGTGAAAATGCCTGATTTATGCACTCACGTGCATGAAGCCACCCACATTTCCCAAACAAGAGATCTTACTTCTGAAAACAAGTAAAGGTCATTCTTATTTCTTCTCAGCTGTGAAACACAAGGGCTACTCAGTTGACTCATGACCACGTTTGATTTCGATGGGAGCGGTACGTCTGGGAAACCGATGAATCTGCTTCGGGTCAGCCATCAAGCCCGAAAATCATGCTAACACCTACGCCTAGGCTATCGTCGTCCAACAAAAGATTCTTGGAGTCACTCCTATAATTAGCCAACTTAACAAGAGCTCCTTTTACGTCACCTTAAAAACCATTCACTATAATAGAATACTCCATGTCCATTTGGAGAGCGATTCGACTTCTGCAGATTTAAGTTTTCTTCCTATTCCATTAAGATCCTTGTTCAGAGCCACGGGTAGAGTAACTCTGGGTCTTCCTCTGAAGGATGGTTTGTTCTCATTGTTAAAGTAATTGTCCATTATTATATTTTCAGGACTTAATCATGAAAACTTTGAAATTCCATTGGAGGGGGTGACCAAGATTTTCAGGTGAAAAAATTTCAATTTATGTCAGTTTCTGGTGGTTTTTTATTATGTCACAGGCGCTACGCGTTACCTAATGCTCGAATTTAGAATTTCAATGATTTTTAAATAACTTTAACCATGTTTTTTTTATTTCTTTTTATTTTTTAGCTTAACATTTTATTTAACAATAACCGCTAGGCGACCGATTCGCGTTTATCCGATTGTGGTCAAGACAACTGGAGGAATAAGTGGAAAATCGCTTTGCTTCCTAAAGAAACTTGGACGCTTAGCTACATTAAAAAGCCACGACGCACGTGAGACCCGGTGGTTTCTCCAGTTGATCTCTGTTGCAATCGTGAGAGGCGATGCATTGTCGATAATGTCGGCGGGGTCCACTTTGGGTGGATGGCAGTGTTAAATAGATGAATAAATTTATGTTGGTTAAATATTTTTGATTTATTTAACAATAAAAGATTGTTAACCCATCCGGTTTTTTTTCCGACTCTGCAGTTCAATCCCACGGGCTACGCCATTGCCGGGAAGCCTGCAGCTTCAAGAACACGCATGACAATGTTGTTCATAGCAGCGTGGCGGGGTGCTCTGTCTACACTCCTTTTGCAAGATAGCCGATGCAGTCCTTTGGCATCGACGATCCCTCCACAACGACATTGGTGTTCAACTCCACGCATACATCAACTCCCAGGCGCTGTACGACCCAATCCGAATACAGTCATCGTCCAAAAAAGTCCCCAGAGAGTAACATGGAGTGCATCAGCCATGCTCCGCTCCATGGTTGGCGGTGGACACGAGGCGTCTAAGACGATGCTGTTGGCCTCAGACTTTAGCACGTCGATGATATTCTTGGAGTAGATCACATCCCATTCTCGTTGTTTCGAAGGATCGTTCGACATATCCAAACCAGTTTCACGTCATTCGCGACGAGCTTCGTCGAAGACTTTTTCCCAAGTAAGTCCGGTTAAAAACGTAGGATATCTTGGACCAAAAGGTTCCGCAAAGAGCGATGGCACGTATGCTGGAAAGCGATCTCAACGACGACCAAAGACCCGTGCCTCCGAGGCATGCATGATTCCAATTTAAAATAAATTTAAAAAAATTTTGATTTTTTTCTAAGTGCACTCGGGTAACGGGTAGCGTTCGGTAAGTGTAGCACTGTGACATAAATATATAAATGGTATTACTTTAATATTTTTGCAGTTCAACTCACACAACTTAGAGATGATCTACTTTTCCAAATGGTGACATTATTATTATTTTTACTCGAAATTATCGATTCAATCATAAAACACCTATGACTTTGTCACTATTAATTCAAGAACTATTGGTTATTGTCATTACACACCACGTGATTTTAAGTAATGTGGCTAATTTTTTCTTGTGTTGTTTAATTGTAGAAAATAATCGGTCATGGTAAATTGTGTATTTTTATGTCCAAAAGGTCAGTTTTAGTAAGATAATTTTCGGGGATACCCATAATGTGGTAAAAAGATCTATGATATTCTTCTATTTTTGTGTGATGTTGGATCTTGGTCGCACAATTAGTGAATCACTGATATTTTAATTCTTTCTATTGTCGGATAATGATTAAATCATTGTGTCATTAATATTATCGAAATATTACGTAACTTCTTGATTATGGGTTCACAAACCAGGGACATACGATATGGTTAATGTACATGTAATCGGTGTTTCATCACAAAATTTTAGAATATATCATAAAATGTGGCATTGAGGAGGCTGTTTATTCAGGGGATTGTAGAATATGTTTATGAATAGTTTTGAAATATTTACTTTCGAATATATCTGAAGGAAAGGTCCTCATATTAATTGATTCTCTGTTTACGTGTGATGTTTAAAAGAATTATTGAAAAAAATTGAGGTTAGCGATAAGCGATTTTTCACTGGAAAGTGAGCTTTATGTTGAATGTTGCGCAACTTTTACATAAGATTACATAATGAAACCGCCAATAACTCATTTAGATCTACTGGAAGAGGCAAGCACGTGACTGTGGCTAGAGGTTTATTAAGATTATTGAAGAGGGACAAGGACTTTTTTCTTATCGAGCCAATTGTCTCGAATCAATCGAATGGAACTTGAACAGTCGATAAACCCTTGGTATTTCTTCAATTCAAGTTGATTTATTTTAAATCAAGTTATTTTAAGTGCCAACACGTGTCAATATTTTATTTTTCATGTTCTCCAAATGCTGATTGTTTACTTTTACTCTTATCCTTTCTGTGTTCAATAACGTTCGTGTCGTCCAATAAGACTCTAGTCGGCTTAGTAATTTCCTTAGCATATTGAGGGATGAGAAACACAAGTGTGAGCGAGCAAGACCATTTTATCAACATAAAATTATCCAAATGACGGTAAAGTCATTGCTGTTTTAAGTATTGGATTTGTACTCTATTTTCATATTAACAGCAGGAAATCTAACTTTCAGTTAACAAATTAGACGCTGATTAAGTGAGATATTAAAAAATATTCACCCCCAGTTCTTACCCCTAGCCCCTTCGAGTGAGGAAACGAGTGGCTAACAAGAACATCACTGCCAAGAACGACGCTCCCAAATATTTGTCAGGTGTAATTGATGCTGTGCAGAACTCAGACGAGGAGAGGACGATTGTCCGATTTTTTTCAGATCGGAAAATAAATCCGAGTGGTGACATCTATTGCTAGAGGTACGTCGAAGGCATGGTCAAGAAGAAACCTTGTGATAAACAGGAGATATGATATTGTATGCAGTCTCTACGAGAACCAAAAAAATGTCAGTAATCCAAATGATTCAGGGCAATATATGCTCGCATTTGGCATATGAGTAACAGGATTTGTGTCATCCAAATACGTATAAATGATCAATGTCCTTGGAAGGAGAACAAAGATCTTACCGAATGGAAGACTTTTTCTTGGAGAAAACAATCTACAAGAAATACAATAAGTCTGGAAATAGAAAGTCCTCTCAGGAAATTATGTTTGCCAGTGGGACGCATTCGTAAAAGGCCAAGAATAGGTGATTCGAACCCGGATACTTCGACATCGGACACTTTCTTCAGTTTTTCAGAACATTGGTTTCCAATGTTTCCTGAGTCGGTCACCACAGCAATGATCACGAGAAAAAAAGTCAATGGTTTTAGCCATAATGAAGCTAACTGGACAGTTAAGGACAATAGAGGTACCTGACCACCTAAACCTTCAATCAACTAACCACGTGTGTAAACAGATTTAGATGTTTTCCTATAACCACAATAAATTAATTAAAATTATCATAATTTTTTTAATTTAACCTTTAGTTTCAATCGATAATCCGCATGATAATCGATAATTCTAACATAGGGACATGCCACGTGGTCATATGGTTGATTGGAACTTTAAAAAATCATTTTAACAATAATTTAGAGATTTATAATCTTGACATTTTGGTTGAGGTGCCTCTCTAGCTATGTCTCAAACATGTTTTATTCGATCGACTTTTACTGTCGCTTCATTTAATGTTAGAGGACTGACAGCGAGCTCGAAACGGAACATCCTGTGCGAGGACCTAGACTGTTAAGGAGTTGATGTATGCTGTCTTCAAGAGACAAAAGTTGCAGGAGGACACGATGAAGTTTACGGAAAATACCACCTAATGTTACTATCATCTGAATGCCGACACTATGGACACTATTTTATGAAAACCTTTCGAAAATATGCACCGAACTGGACAAAACAGCAATCATGTTTCTGGCAGGAGACTGGAATGCCAAAGCAAGAATTAAGAAAGACCACGATTATGTATTGGAAGACACGGAAGAGGGTATCGAAACTCTTCCGGAGAGTCCTAATTGGGTTCTGCTTGGAATTTGGTCTTTATCTCTGCATATACGACATTTTAACATCCAACCAGCCATAAGACGACATGTACTGGCCACAGAAAAGGCCGAGACGGCCGAGAGATTACAATATACAATCAAATAGATTATATATTATGTCAGAATGCACATAAAAACTTGCTCGTGGACTCACGCTCATATGGAGGAGCTGGGATGAATTCCAAAATATCGATGTGGGATGAATCGGAACACTTAATATTGGATGATGGGGACAAAGCCTCACGAATTGCTGACGACTTTCAGAAACAATTCCAAACAGATGACACCTATGCACCCACATTTATTGGGCATCCGCGGAACTTGTCAAAGGAAATAACACATTCGGAGGTCCTAGAAGCATTCCACCATATGAGCAACAACAGAGCTACAGGATGTGATGGAGTCCCAGGAGAATTACTCAAATACGCTCTCGATAGTCTGGCAAGCTTCTTCGCACAAATACTGAACAAAGCTTTTGCATTGCACTGTCCGCTTCCAATCGGGACCGGAATATTAATACCCTTTCATAAACCGAGCAAAATACGGGGACCCTTCGGAAGCTTAAGAACTATTGTGCTAGTCACAACTCTAAGGAAAACTCTATCGACCATTGTTCGAGGCCGCATGTCAATGTCGGTCGATATCTCTCTTGCGGTCAAAGTGGATTCAAGCCTGGAAGATCCACGGCTGATCTCTAAACAGCCACTTCATGGAACTCATTTACGCAGATGACGTTGATTTTGCCGCTGCTGCTGTGGTATAGCGACATAAAAGTTTCTAGGCGTCCTTCCATCCTTTGTAATGTTATGTTCGCCAGAGTTTTCCTAAATGAATTCATTAATATGACTGGACAGATATTCTTCTATCATTCACGCCGTTATAGCGGCAGACTATCTTTGAGAGATCATTCCTAACGGCAAATCCTAGCCCATAGTGCTTGTTTCCACCTTAGTTTAATCTCCTGAAGACAGGCGATTGAAATCTNTTGAAAGAACGCTAACCTGCGTTGAGGAGGAGTAGAGGAACACCTAAAAACTCGGTACTTGGTGATTCAGAAGACATCAAATGACGAAAGATATTGGCCACAATGACACTCAAAAAATTTCAATCCATTTTGATGAGAAAAAATCAAATTCCTAGTAAGATGAGGTTACGCTTATATAATGAATTTGTTGATCAGTCTTCATGTACAACGCAGGTATCTGGGGAACGTCAAAGAAAGATATGGAGCAGTTTGACTTTTTTCACAGAGGCCAACTGAGAAAACCTCTTGAATACTCTTGGCCAAAGAAAATATCAAACAATAAACTATAAAAACTGCCTGATTGCGTACCAATAAGTCTAAACGTACTTGAAGCACGCTGGCGTCTTTTTGGACATATTCAACAGATGGATGAACAGCATTATGCAATGCTGCCATGGAAGAATTTTTCGGCCATACTGTATCTCCTGCATTCAGAGGACGTCCAAGAAGTTGTCTTCCAAGGACACTCGCGGAGGATTACGCAGTGATCGGGGGCAGATTGATGGATGCGGACGATCTGGAGGAAATCAGGAAACGAGCAAGTCAAAGAAAAGGATGGAATGGACAAACGGAAAGGATAATCGAATAAGATGGCTCAAGCGAAACCATAAACAGTGTTTACCAGCGACGCGAATGTCCTTNAATCAGGAAACGAGCACGTCAAAGAAAAGGATGGAATGGACAAACGGAAAGGATAATCGAATAACATGGCTCAAGCGAAACCATTAACAGTGTTTACTAGCAACTCGAATGTGCTTCAACTAAATAACTAATTTTGATTTTTTTTGGATACATAAGAATTTCAAAAAACTTAATGTCAAGCATCCACTTAATATATGTTGTGGACATTTCCTTGCCATCTTACTGTCTTCATTATCATGAAATAAGCTTCTGTGTTTTTCCAGATTACTAAAAATTGGGCCTGGATAAGAAAATTGCTGCAGGATTGAGGAGTTAGTCAGCGTCATGTGAAGAAACCTTTTCTGATCCTCACGAATTGAAGATAGTCACTCCGAATAGTCACTCTTCTTATATTTAAATATAATTATTAATTAGTTGACTATCCCTTCTCTGGAAGTTACATAATTTTTGTTCTGATTTTCCCCGCGTGTATTCATCTGGTGCTACGTGGCTAATTGATTGAGATTTTCTATTTGATTTGTCTGTTCTTTTTCTTCACCTTCTACTGGAGTGGCGTCATATGATCAATCTGTATCAGTTGCCGCCCAGTGCTAGGCTGGCACGAAAAGGGATCATTTGCTCTTTCACCTCCACTGGAGGGGTTTCCANTTTTCCCCGCGTGTCTCCATTTGGTGCTACGTGGCTAATTGATTGAGATTTTCTATTTGTATCGTCTGTTCTTTTTCCTTCCCCTTCTACTGGAGTGGCGTCATATGATCCACCTGTCTCAGTTGGCGCCCAGTTCTA
This sequence comes from Dicyema japonicum, assembly GCA_011109175.1. Classification (NCBI taxonomy): domain Eukaryota; kingdom Metazoa; phylum Dicyemida; class Rhombozoa; family Dicyemidae; genus Dicyema; species Dicyema japonicum. The sequence goes on from RDEW01000080.1 coordinate 61,886, forward strand.
GGCTGGCACGAAAAGAGATCATTTGCTCTTTCACTTCCACTGGAGGGGTTTCCACAACTGCAAGAAATGGGCGTCTTTTACCTTTTATGTTGGTTCTGGATGTACTTGTGTGATGTTGAAGGACTTTGTTTTTATAACAGTAAAAACTGGATATACTTAACAAGTTGTTTACTCTTAACTTCTTTCTCGGAGTATTCGGGGTTAATAGAGTTACAGGAAAAAATCTCATACTGTGGTGATTAGCATTCAGTAAAAATATTATTCTTTTATATAAAATTAACTGACTTGACGAAAGCAAACAATAAGAAATTCAACAAACTGTGTCTACTTATATTCCTTGATTTTTTTAAAGAAGGAGGAGGTTATATGAATAAGTGTAACTTCTAATAAGTAAAAGGAAATGCGCTCAATGAGTCAGCTCCTTTCTCTCCGATCGTTTTTCCTCTTCGCAATGAGCAAACCGATCGTGTTTATCAGGGTAAGTGATCAATGATTCCTGTCGTTTCGACTGCCACTTGTTTGAGAATTAATTGTCCGTCAAGACATCAGTATTTTTTATCTTTAGGATCTCAGCCTNGCTCAATGAGTCAGCTCCTTTCTCTCCGATCGTTTTTCCTCTTCGCGATGAGCGAACCGATTTTGTTTAGCAGGGTCAGTGAACAATGATTCCTGTCGTTTCGACTGCCACTTGTTTGAAAATGAATAGTCCGCTAAGACATCAGTATTTTTTATCTTTAGGATCTCAACTTTCTACGATGCAAAGCCTGGGTTATTTGCTGTAGATGTAAGGTTGGTGGGGGAGAAACTAGGAGATAGGCAATAGGTAGAATAATCTTCTCTTGGATGTAACACATCACAAAAGCACACAGTATCTTGGCCCAACTCTAAGCCAAGACTATCATTTACCTTACAGTAAAGATATGATATTCCAGGCATCCGCTAATCAGAAAAGTAAAATAATCTTAACTTGAAATTATAATGAGCTCTTTAGTATTCCTTAGTTTTCCTTTTCTGATATGGATAAATGTACTCTCAATTTTTAGAAGTGAATTCTTATTGATGAAGCCGAGTTATAAAAGCAAAAAGTAACAAAATCAGAAATCTTGTCTTGAGGATGCCTTCCGTAAGATATTCCATAATCGTGGAGACGTTTAGTGTGATTTATATTAGATTTCGTAACTTCTTCCATTCAAACAGATTGTACGTGATGGAAAATAAACTTGTGTTGAGTAGCTACAATTCATTTAACATCAATTCTCATCTTATGTTGGTCGCTTTAGTGGATTCTTTTAAGAAGGTTTTACAACATTCCCTATTGCTATTCGAATTGACATGTCCACCCATCGGTAGCAGAATGTACGAGAAAGTTCCCCCCTTAGACAAGATTCAAGCATTGCTATATTGCGAACACGGATTTTCTGAAAGCGCTTACTCAGGAGACACCAAAAGCGTAGAAGACTGAGCCGCCGGATTTCCTATACAAAACTAAGAGGACTTGCCACGTGTTTCTTCACCTCCTACCCCGCTGATTTCACTGAATATAGAGACTTTATCCACAAGCATTAACTTCATGCTAGAATATAACCGTAAAGGATTCTTATTTTTAAGGAAAAAAGCACTAAAGACACGTGCTCCGCCTGCCATTTTAGAAATTTTCTTTATAACATCTACTGATGAATTGATAGAATATAAAAATAACTCAGGTCCACGAGGTTACAACGGAGTAATTGAATAACCTTCATGTACCTTCGCTAATAACTATCATGTCTATTTCTTTAAAATAATCTCTGCTATAACTTCGTTAATTCCGCAATCAGTATCCTCCAATACAAATTCACAGACTAGTTTCTTCATCAGAATACACCAAAGATCAAATCTAGGGAATCCTCAGTCTTCTTGTTTTTATTGTTAGAATATCTTGAGGTAATTTCTCCTTTCTTAGTGATTTTGAGGTAAAGATTTTTGAGAAAATATGAATTAAAAGAAAATCCCTTCTAAGCAATTCATCTGGGGAGATGTAACGATCTGCAAGTTACCACGAGTACCTTAGTGGGGATCTTGGATGAGACTGGAACCAAGAGGATGTTTATCATAACCAGGTAGAGAGAGTAGGAGCTGACTTAGTTCCTCAAGGCATGGTGGCACTTTTATGACAAAATAAGGAAGATTGAAACTGCTTTTTTCTGATATCTGAAAACTGTTTATAATCAGTAGTAAGGATTGGGAATAGCTGCAACAAAAAGCAATAAGAAAGAATGAAGGATTTAATTGTCCCTACGGATACTTTAGTTTTTCCGTTCCAAAGGTTTATATATCTTTCTGTGTTTAGTTTTTCTGTTCCAGAGGTTTATATATCTTTCTGTGGTTCTTGACTAGAGAAGAAGACTGAGGGTTCACCTAATATGTCTTAAAAACGTTGTTGTGATTGCCACATAATTCCGAGACAAAGAAGACTTCAGTTAGATACCGTATTGAAAAAATGGTCCGAACGATAATACTAAGTGCTCTTCGCGGTCTTCTTCACGGGGAATTGAC
>RDEW01000080.1:76114-87337 GCA_011109175.1 Dicyema japonicum
CTTCCCTTTTCTTTTTCAGTCGGTATATCATTCCTTTAGAGATGTTAAATCTTTCACAAATCAATTTATCCTTAGAGACCTGACTGTACATCCTTGCAAATTCTGATCTTTTCACTTTGATTTAGTTTTCTAGTCATTCGCTTTCTAAAATTTATAGAATAACTTTAAAAATTGATAATTACAATTCATTACCAGTTTCATTAGTTAACTAACTACTTACCAGGTTAAATAAAATTCAAAATTATTAATAATAAATTTGGTAAAACAGGTTAGAATAAATAAATAATAATAAACCAAAAATTATAGAAATATCTTAATGAATCGTTTATAATTATATAAAATTTTTCCCAGTATAGGGATGGCGAAAACATTACCTAAAAAAGAGGGTTTCCCAGCTACTTGAGTTTTCCCAATTCGGGGTCGCACTGTAGTATTAATGTTTTTTTAGCTTTACCTACAGAAAACATTAAAAATTGAAAATTGGTCTAAATAAAATTGGTCGAAATATCCTTTTTTGAGTTAAAAATCCTCTTGCGAACAAACATTGCAAGAGGGGAGTTAAATATCATTCATGGAAAAAATAGTCTGGAGAACATAAAACGGAAATGTCTTAACGAAAGCTTATTTTAGTTTCCATCAACATCAGAGATGCGAGGGTATTCCATTGGTTGCTACAAAGGAAGAGGATTGAAGACTGATATTTACGTAACTTTGGCTCATTCTATTTAATTTTATTTCTAGTAATCATTAATAACGCAGTCTTTTTGTTCACTTAAGTTAGTGATGTAGGTTGTAATTAATAGCAAATCACCTCCCCCATTCATTAGTTTCGAATTAATTTGAATTTATTTATGTTTAGGCTAAGAGCCAAATGACTTAGAATTAACATCAGATGCAGACTTTACAACGCGTTTGTGAAACCGATCCTACTGTACAACGCTGGGACATGGAAAAGTTCCTTTCAACAAACTATTGATACTGGATTCTTCCCATAGAAAGCAAATAAGAAGCTTACTCGGAATGGTGAGGCCACGTAGAATATCAACCACTGGTATCTACAACAAGTGTATGTGTTCTTCCATCAGCAAGGATGTGATTGATGCCCGGTGGAAGGTATTTGGGCAAGTACTAAAATAAACCCGGACGCCCCCGCTAACAAAGCGATGGAACATTACTTTGACAGTTGCGACAAACCTTCCGCGGACGACCTAGATCGACACTTCCAACTGCCTTAAACAAAGATCTAAATAGTATGAGAAAAAATCTAAAAACGGGGGACGACTTGGACGAATTGAGATCACTCGCATTCGACAGAGGAAGAATGATAAAACTAACTATAAATATTGTTTCTTTAGTGTTGCACATGCGGGGCTATAAACATTATGGCTTTCGTAAAAGTGCCATAATAATTATGTTTTAGGTGATTGACTTTCATTTTTTTAAGGAAAAGTGCTTTTTGGTTACTCAGTTGAATCGAAAATCAACTGTTCAAAACATATTCAGAACTCGAATTCTAGTCACTAGGTGACCGGGAATCTCTCGGTGCAGACTCAAGATAAATAATAAATAGAATAGGAGACAACGAATCTCCTTGTGGAACTCCCCGAGTGGTTTAAAAAAATTGGAAGCTGTATTTCCGATTTTGACAGCCAGGTGAGTATCTTCTAGGAGCGAGGAAATAATTCTAACATCATCCGTGTCTAGAAATGTATTCAGAATGTTATTAAGTAGTCCCCTGTGTACAGAGTCGAATGCACGACTCATGTCGATCCCCAGAACTTCTATGCATTTTTTGTATTTCTGACATATAGCGCCAGACCATCTGTGCGTCCATACTATGTCGGCAGTTGATCTTTTTTCCCTGAAACCGCTTTGTCCAGGCGATAAGAATTTGTCGACTTTTCCTTTGATTCGAATTAATACAATGATAGAGAGGGTTTTCCGTAAGACCGGTAATAGAATTATTGGTCTTAGACTATTTGAGGGACCTCTAGGTTTCCCAGGTTTTGGTATTGGAATTAGCCATCCTCTCCCAATTCCAAGATCGTTTTTGTCTTTAAATGCTTTATTGAGTATGATGGTGATTATTTCACCCAATTCAGTGGGTCTACATTTTATTAACTCTGCAGGTATATTATCAGCCGCTTTCCTGTAGTTTAGTTTTCCTATTGCCTTGATAGTTTCCGCGATAATAATGGGGCAGTCAAGAGGAGCCGTTGATGTTATTGGAGATTTGTTTTCAATTTCTTGATTGTTAATGATGTCATAGTAGTGTGAAGAGACTATGTTCGCCTTTTCAATAACATTTAATACTGATCGTCAATGTTGGTCGTGAATAACAATATTCCCTGGACGTTTCTTTTGCTAATAATCCGAATGGTTTTGAACATTTTGGATCCGTTCTTATATTTCTTTATTTCATCTGTTCCTCCACTTCCTTTTTTACTTGATATTTTTGAAGTTTTTTGATTTTTGTTAAAATTGAGTTACAAACTATTCCTAGCTCTTTTCTTAGACTCGGTATTTTTGAATTATTAATTCTAATCCGCAAATTGTTTTGTTCTAAAGATAAGTATGATTTTTTTACTTGATATTTTTGAAGTTTTTTGATTTTTGTTAAAATTGAGTTACAAACTATTCCTAGCTCTTTTCTTAGACTCGGTATTTTTGAATTATTAATTCTAATCCGCAAATTGTTTTGTTCTGAAGATAAGTATGATATTTCTTCGTTGTTATATTTGAATTTGTTTTTGTGAGTAGTCCCCAAAACCAACGACGAGGTATTAATAATTGCAACACCAACGTCATTCCACAAATCCTGTGCAATATTGTTTGTCTTCATCTTGCTTAATTCCTTTCTGAGTTTTTCGACATACTCTTTCATCTTTATTTCATTGCTTATTACAGTTTCTGTATCCAATCTTTCGAATTCCGTTTTTCCATATCTTCCAGGTTTGGACAAACGTCCCAAAGAGAACCGAGTGAACACTAATTTGTGATCACTTGACGTTTCAAGCCCATCGTATGATCTCGAGTTTCGTATTAGGTTTTTGTTCCTTTTTCTGCACAAGATATAATCAATTTGATTATATATTTTAATCAAGTTGCCATTTATTCCCTTTCGTGAACCAATCCAGGAAGTTTTATGTCTTGCTGGGTGTTCAAAAGCAGTTTTCGTAATAAATAAGTTGTAGGATTCGCAGAATTGAACCAATGAGACACCAGAGGATTTTCGATGATGTGATCCAATACAAGTCTCCCTATAACTTACTTTACCAACTCTGGTATTCCAGTCTCCACCATAAACGTCTGATATGACGACGAAAGTGAGTCATATGTTCCTGTCAAACATGAGTAAAACGCACCAAGTTCTTCAGAATTGGCATCAGCTCGGACAGTGGTCGGAGCATAAACATTGATGATAGAAATAAAAGAGTTGGGCTTTGTTCCAAACTTCAGTTGCATGACTTCAATACGATCCGAGATAGCCCATACGCGTGTCACACGGTCGTAAAGATCCCTGTGAACCGCAAATCCAAGACCATAATGTCGGCAGTCAGAGTCCAAAGTGATGATGTAGTAATCATCCAACTTCGTAATAGAATATGCTGTAATCTTTGTCTCTTAAATGCAGCAAATACTGACACCATGGATAGATAAATCACGTGCGAGTTGATGTTTTTTGGTGATGAACTTCAAGCCTCAAGTGTTGAAAGTACCAAGTGAGAATGGGCAACGAGTAATTAAGGTCGAAGAAGACATATTTTCGCAAAGGGACGTCACCACCTCAACCAAAAATAACATTTTCCAAAAAATGGTTCTTGAAGATAAACACTAACAAAACGGAATTTACATCATTCAGCCGTGCAGAGGGGATATCCGACAAGACGTGGAGAAGACATTAGAAGGTCGGATAGCTCTTGGGGGACGAGGAAGATGTAGCTCGACGGAAAATCCTTGCATCTGGTGCTTTCAGAAGCCTATCAAAAATATGGAGTTCGGGTAGAAGACTTTGTGGAAAAATAAAGCTTATGATATACAAATACTTCGTTGTGCCCATCCTAAAATATAACTGTGGGACATGGGGTTGTATATTTAAGTTTCGACCGCAGTATGCTTCGGAAGGCACTTAATATTCACTACAAAATGAAGATCAAAAACGAACAATTATATAAGTTGAGCAAAACAGAACCATTATCCATTGAAATCAGATGATTGAGATGGAGACTGTTCGGTCACATTCTGAGGATGGACCTGGATGTCCCGGCAAATCACGTAATAGATGAATATTTCATGGAAAAAACAAAATCATTACGAGGAAGACCTAGAACAACCTTACCTATCACGTTAAATGAGGACGAAAAAGCCATAGGCAGGGAGTTGAAAACAATAGATGACGTTGATGAACTAAGAGATCTTGCGAAACGGAGAGGCTTTTGGATGCGATTGGTGCAAAGGGTGGCCGGCACGGCACAAGGGAACCTTAATTGACTTTTGTTTTTTTATGTGTTCCCGGCAGTGCTGATAATAATAATAAACAGCAGATAGTTAGTTGCATAAAAAAAGATCCTAGGTTGTGGTTGACAGTAATAATCGCTTAATTTTCAATTGTTTGAATAAGTTTTTCGCAAAATGTACATTCCAGTAGGGAAGGCAGAGTTATCAAGTACCCTATACAAGAAGTCAAAGCCGAGCATGATCAGGTGAATCAATGGCATTTTTCAAAGCCTATCAACAGAGTCGGAAAATTATTCCGTAGCTAGTTGATCCACTGATTAAGTATTGCTTGTTCTTTAGTTATTTGATATTTTTTTCTCGGTGTATCAGAAATAAATATAAGATTGAAAGTTGCCCTAAAAACATCATGTTGATCGGATTGCACGGCTATTTAAAATTACTTCGTTTATGAAAATGCCTGAACTTCAAATGAGGAATTCTATTTATAATCAGAAGGGCATTACCAATAACAAGACAGAGTCGACGATTAGATCAAAATGTGAGAAATTAAAGGTTTGTTAAAAAATGATCATTGTCCAGTCTTGAATTCAGATATCTCAGAATTGTTGATGTCCTAAATATATTTCCGGTCTAAATCTTAACGTTTAATCTTACATTTTGTCAATTAGCATTTCTGAGCAAAATTTATAAAGTTATGTTTTTTAAATGGAGTCATTCGAAAATAATCAGATGCAACAAATTCACACCGTCCAACCACCTCCACTTCGAAACCATCATTCTCCTAATAGAATCTTCTATTCTAAGTAAAAATCATGGAGGACGAGTTTTTTGGACTTGTGTGTAGTTTGTTCATCGTATCAAAATGTTCAGGTTATCCAGTGAATTTTGTAAGCGGATACTCGTTGTGTGGATGCACTGGTCGGAATTGAATTTCAGCTTGTCTTGAAAGACACCACAACCATCACACTATACCTGTCCAAATAACCATCATTTGAAATACCTTGATTTGGACTGATTTATCCGAGTGCAGAGGAATGGACATCACCTCTGCAATCACAGTTTGTCAATCTACTAATAAGGTGGAATAATAATAATAATAATAATAACACCAGATACCACGATCACACAAACTAACTAATTACGTAATCCCATACGCTCTAGCAGGACCTTAGTTTGGCCCGATGCTCCTTACTCGTCCCTGCACAAGCCCGTATTCAGAATTATTACTATCAATATGAATTTTGAAACTGGAACCAAAGTCCTGGTGTTGATTTTTAGATATAAGCCTAGGAGAAAAGGGCATACAGAGTAACGGAAGACTGGTTTTCCCTAATAAAATGCCCAGCACAGACGCTTTCGGAGTATTGCAATGCGGATAAAAGACAGTTTTCTATCCAGTACGAGTTAGTGTGGGTTCAAGAGAAGAATGTCGTTCCAAGTTGATGGCATGTTTGAACGTTTTGGGTTCAAATAGTTATGGGTTTTTACATTGGACTTGACATGATAAAAAATAACTACTCATAGTCGTACAAGCTATTGTGGTACACATTATTAATTTATTTTGAGCGAAGTGGACTGTAAAGGCAGCCTATATTATAAATTGGAAAATTGTTGTCTTGCTAGTATGTCCGAAATATTGATCATAGAATAATAATGCTTGGGGACCTAGTTCATTTTTTATCAGCTTCGACGAATTGGTCGTCTACTGTTAGCCAAAGATCTTTTATGTTGAACTAAAGGGGTTTCCGATGCCAAATTTATTGATAATTCATCTGGTATACTTTGTTACAATTGACAAAATTCAAAATTTTGTAAGTTTTCGAATATCGACTGTAGTTCAAATAATATAATAAATTCAAATAAATTGAAGACTGTTTACGAATGAAAATTAGTTAGTTACAAAGATTAATGTAATGCTTTCCTGTATTTCAGTATGTGATTTCGGTTTGAGATAAATAGCGACAATGACACATGTGAATATTAGTCCAACAACTCCACACACGATTCCAATTATTTGATTTTTCGTCAATTTTTTTACGGGTTTACTTTCAGACGAAATTAGTTCTTCAAAACTTATTTTATCTAAAATTTAGTCGATTTTACAGTATTACGATGTTTAAATATGTTTTTTTTGTCTTTAATTTCATTCGATATTTGTTCTTCAAAGCATCCTTCATCTAAATTCAGTCGGATTTATTTACCATCTCCAATAAATTCAAAAATCAAATCATCACGGAAAAATTGTAATTTAAAAGATGAAATTTCGATAGAAACATTTTTATAGTTTTGTGAGATGGATCCACAGTGATTATATCCTCCCATTTTAATTTGTTTAAATTTCTTTTTAAGTGAAACACATTTATCTTTTTTATCCCAAATACAAACAGAAAATCTAGTAATACGATATTTATTCCCATTTTGTTTATACGCCGTAATATATATTTCAGAATATACACCATTCAATATATATTCATTGTCATTATAATTAAGAGTTACGAGATTATAGGAATAATCACTGAAATGTTCATCTGTTATCTACTTATCAATGCAAACGTGTACAATTTCGTTATTGTCAATATATGATATTTTGATAATTCCACTTATTACTGCTCGGATTCTATTTTGGTTAAATAAAAACCAAATAGGCGTATTTGGGTCATTATTTTGGTTACAGTCATTAGCTAAATAAATTTTAATAAAAACCTTTTTGAGAAAAATGATACAAAATACCTTTATCGTTATATTGCAACTTGATTGAATAAAATGTAACAGATATATTATTCGAAAAACTAATATAAGCATAACCACATCGGTAGTATTCCCCATATTTAGTGTTAGGAATCTTTGTGATATTAGTATATCGCTTACCAGCTTAAGTCAACAAAAAACGTACCATAATCAATTTCTGTTACTAAGTCAATAGTATAAAACTCATTGTAGAAGTATGGAATAAGTTTAAATTTTATGTTAGTTAAAGAAAACAAATCCGTACCATTAGTTTGCCATACATCTATATGTTTCTCGGAAAGTAAATTTGATAAACTATATTCCTAAAGTTAACGAAATATATACTATTGAAGGATTCTTGAAAATTACATATGAATCAATTAATATATATCTCTCATCACATTTTATTTTGACTATTTTGCTAAACAGAATAATTATGATATAATAAATAGTTCTGTTCATGTAGTCTAAATTTTATTAGGTCAAATTTTATTTTATTTAATTTTTATCTTAATTGTTTGATATAATTATATATTAAATATCTATGATAAAAGATACTTTATTACCATTTTTATTAAATATCTTTAATTATTGAAAATATAGTTAACATTATCAATTTCTATCCATTTTAGCTAGATCCCTCAGTGAGTCCAGATCGTTCTTCACGGCCTTCAGATCGTTTTGTAAAACGACCGGGAGGATAGCTATCGCTGTTTAACGAGAGCGTTTTACATCGGAGGAGGAGTAGTGATCTTCCATTGCGATATTTGGTAGGGATATCAAGTCCAATTTATGGACGTCTTCAAAAAATCTCCAACGAGAGCTAATGATCTTGTGACTTAATGGATTAAAGTCACGCTTATTGTACGGTCCATTCTGCGAGATCCTGGATGGCCAGGATATTCCAGTTATGTTTCGTAGATGATTCCTGTGAAACGAGTCTAGCCTCTCCAATTACTCTTTTGAGGTGGCTCAGGTCCCAGAGTTGTGGAGGAACTTAAAATAACATCTTTCAATGTAAGAGGGATCAGCAAGGAGTGGAGAAAAAACCTGTTATGTTCGGATCTGTGGAGATATAGTGCAGACGTGAGATGCCTACAAGAGACAAAAGTACAGGCTACATAGGGACTATAGACTCATTTTACTACCTTCGTCATCAAGACACTATGGACAGGGGTTTGCTGTGCACAATAAACTTGTTTGTGGGATACATCATAGTTGGAGTGTTAACGACTGAATCAGCATACTGCAAATACGGGTTGGGGTCAAACGCACGTCATGGAACTTTATCTTAATTATAAATGTTTATGCACCTCACAGTGGACGAGTCGCCGAAGATTCTGACGAACTTGACGCTTTCTACGTGCAGCTGTCGAGGACATATGCCGAACTGGAATCGTTTATTCTAGTCTTCATTGCCGGAGACTGGAATGCTAAAGCAGGAGTACGTCGGGAACATGAGTCGACTATCGGAAGACACGGAAGAGAGATCAGGAACCTGCCGGGGGCTCTGCTGATAAATTTCTGCCTGGCATTTGGTCTATTCCTGTGTAACACTGCGTTTGCGCATGCTACAAGACATAAGACTACTTGACGAGCTGCAGAAAAAATAAATCAGGGGGCCATGTGATGATTTACAATCAGATTGATTACATTCTTTGCCGACAGAAAGAACACTATTACGGGACTCGAGGTCATACAGAGGGGCCGTCGTGGAAAGCGACCACAAGATCGTCGTGGCCCTGTTCGACTAGAGGATACCTAGTCGAGAGATTATGTTTTTCACACTTCACTCGAAATATCTATCGAGCATCAATGGATCCACAAGCAATAGAGACAGGCTTTTTACCCTGAGTCACATGGACGCATACAATGGAAAGAATTCACATGGCTGCAGACGAACACATTGAGAGGCGGCCGCACATCGCACAAAGTACCGAACAGGGCCACCCCGATGATCTCGCACTAGCTGCAAAACAGAAGAATCTTCGACTCTGCTAGAAAAAATGACAAACACAGACAGGAAATGCTTTTTACAGTCGGAACGTACTAGGAAACAGAAAAAAATCAAAAAATTAAAAAGTAAACATGTTGCACTCGTTTTGGATGCCAGGCTAAAGGTAGTGGAGAATCTAAAGGATTGTGCACAGATGTTATTGGCAATGCGGCTGCTTAAGAGGAAAAATCAAAATGGCAAACTAAAAATTCAGGGTAACAAAGGGAATATGATTTTTGACGCTACGGAACTAGCCGAACTTATTGCTGCTCATTTTGAACGACTCTTTGACGTTGACGGGTAAAACGTGGACCTAATCACTGGTAATGGAGGAAATCTTGTAAATGAAATTACAGTGAGAGAAGTAATAAAAGCAATAGAGAGACTGAAGTGCAATCGCTCGTCAGGACCGGATGGCAAAAGTGCTGAGTTACTGAATTACGGCCCCAAAACCCTGGTGGAAATTGTGGCCAAAGTATTAAACGAAATGTTTGCAACTAACGACCTTCTTCCGTTAGGCAAAGCAATTCTGATGCCGATTCAAAAACCGAATAAGAGGACGGGCCCTGTGGAAAACCGCGCCCAGTCATCCTACTCAATACGCTTAGATAGGTCCTTGCTATGATGGTGTTGGATCGTGTGCAAGAGCCTGTGAATGAATTCCTGTCATCGAGCCACAGTGGATTCAGGACAGGCAGATCTACCGCTGATGTGGTCTGGGGGCAGGTGGCGTTGTGTCACTTACCAAAGATTTGAGAGTACGACTACAATTTTGGGGATCGACATGTCGAGAGTTTTCGACACAATTCGCCGAGGAAAACTTCTTGATGCCTTAATGGAGATTTTGTTTTTTAAGAGATTCTGTCAGAATGATAGAAGTGATAGAAGTTTTATTGTCGAACACAGAACTGACGGAACGAGTTGGGAGTACGTCGTCTAGAAATTTTTCGACGACTGTGGGTACCCACCCAGGAGGATTCCCTTTCCCCTTTGCTGATTGTGGTATACTTGGAGGTAGCATCGCGTGGTCTTAGAAGTTTTTATAATGGCCAAATCACCGAAATTATATACGCTGATGATGTGGATTTCGTATCGGAAAATAAAGCAGCCTTGAGGCGGTTACTTGACGTTGCCCCTGCAGAGTTTGGGAAATGGTTTCTTACGGTGAATACAACCAAAACTGAAATTGTGAAATGAAATTTGTACGCATGGGATCAAGATTGGAGACGTTCCAGTAACTCGGTTCTATTGCTAGTCATGTTCCCTCTTCAATGGCTTTTTTGATTATCTTTAGTTGACCAGTCAATGTAATCCATCCAGTCGACACATCTTCTGAGTTTGTCTCTCAGTCAGTTTCTTTCTTTAATCATAGATAGCGTAGAAGGAGAGAAATTAATGCTCTTCTTATAATTGGTACCGGAGAGTCTCCTCCTGGTGTAAAGTGATATGTATATCTCCATCACAATTGAAAGTTCTCTGTCTATGTTGTCAATATCACTTCGGGAATAAGGTCCCTCCTTCCAGTTGTTGAGGTTTCTAGATATGTATCTTCTATAGTGTCCCCAATTTAGTCTTGTAGCCTGTGAACACTGACTCCGTAGTGTCCGGAGTCAGGTTCAGTGACATCTTTTGAGGGATGTGGTCGTTCCTAATTTCCCACATGATCATCGGTCTCTCCACATAAGTGTAGAGAAGTTGTGACACCAGGAACACCCCAAGCATGTCTCCCCCGTAGTGCGAGAAGTGATTCGGCTTCTCTAACGTCATAATCTCGAAGCCAGTTATATCGCTCAATTTTCTTAGCCTGATTCCATCCTCGTTGGTTCCGAGCATCCATATTTAATGTTCTTGGCGTTTGGATCTCCCGCTAGGACAGACATATCGTTTCCTGCGAAGAATTCTTCAATTTCTGTGGTTTTGAGGTCCTTTGAATACATTCCTTCAACGTGTATCCAACGGCCACAGCATCGCACCTCGACGGAAACAAGTTCACAATGTGTATTCATAATAACTTTTGGATCACGTATCTATAGAACATCACT
>RDEW01000080.1:106136-130004 GCA_011109175.1 Dicyema japonicum
TTTTTTTGTATAATTTATTGTTTGAGATTTTTTTTGGCCAAGAATATCCAAGGAGTTTTCTTATTTGTTCTGTGTGAAATGAGTCGAGTTGTTCTATATCTTTCTTTGATGTTCCCTAAGTACCAGCGTTGTACATGAAAACTGGTTAGCTTCCGCAATAGACGGAATAAAAATTTATAGATTTAAGCCAACTCCCCTATCTTCAAATAAAATAGTCAGACAAACTTAATGATGATTACACTTGGTTAATGGCCAACATCAGTAAACATTTTTCAAGTTGTTTTTCGAAGTAGCCTTTTTCACAGTTCCTATTAGTTTATCAACATAAGCGAGTAATATAATTTAAAATGAAAATGAGAACTACATTATGGTATGCAGACATTGAGCATGGCATGGGAATTGCTCCCGATGTTTTGGAAGAGCAATCGGGCCTTTCCGGGCTCTCCATTTAGCAGTACTGCAAGAAACTGAATCAAACTGATGAAATTTACGTGCTAGGGCTAAGCACGCCATATGGCTTAAAGAAAATCGGATGGTTCTTCGATTCTAAGGTTCATTGAATGATCGGGTAGAACCAAAATGTAAGGATAATTCGAAAAACATATCTAAAAAATAATAAAGATATTGGAAAAAAAGGAAGGCATTATTACGTCAATGAGTGAAAGTCAATGTGTTAAAAAGCTATGTGGATAATATTTAGGAATTTTTACAAAAAATCTAGTGTACGATCATACTCGGCCGTAGCACCCGTTCTCAGCCGACCACGGAAGTTAAGCGGTTATAGGCTGTGTAAGTACTTGGATGGGTGACCGCCTGGGAACTCACAGTGTCGTACTATTTTTAGTATAAATTACTTTTAAGGAAAAAGCTTGATTTTAACTGACATCTTTTCCCTGTTGAGACTTGCTGGTTCCGCGTCTTTTTTTTAAGATAGCTTGGGTAATTGATTTCGAAAGTTAGCAATGAGCGTCGGGAAACCGAATGGTTGTTCCAAAGGATTTATCTTGATTTGTCAGTGGAAACCGCCATTCCATTCTATTAGCTGGATAATTTTGATTGTCTTGTTTCGTAATACATTGTTTTTTTGCAAGTTACATTTTCAAAAACACAAAAATCAAAGTTGAGTTTCCTTATTAGGCATGCAAGATTATTCTGAATTTGATAAATTCAAGTTGCCGAGGATGCAACCTATGGTACCATGATATTCAAAAAGCTAACGGTTGCCGGGCAAGAGGCCTGAAGGTTGCAAGTTCGAATCCCGATACTGTACATTTCGGTTCAAGGTTCCACGCATCTCTATGCTTTGCTTGACTAGTGGCGCCGTCATCATTTAACATTTCACTGCGGAACTGGATCGTCTATATAACATATACCCAACAGAAAGAAAACAAAAGAAGTAAAGACCATTCCTTGGTTCTCCATAATTAGTCATGATAACTGTTCTTTGCTCTTCTGGAATTGAAAGTTTGTTCAAAATAAAGTGTGTGTTCTGCCTGAGCGATAGCTGATATGGCTTCTCGAAAAGTGCATTGTTTTTTTACCGCCTTGCTATATTTAACTTAACAATAATTTGAGCGCGCCTAAGACAAGTTGGATGAAAGCCCTAAATGAATAATTTTTAAATTTTTCATTTAATTACTTCATTTAACGCATCTGCCTAGGCTATATTTAGAAGTTTCGGCAAAACTCATATGTGAACTTTAAAATTATCACGCAGGTAAAACTCATGTGTGAACTATAAAATTTAAGTATCTACGAAAGAGGGGACATCAGAGTAGCTTTACAAAGAATCGTGTTGAATCCAAAGCAAGATACCCCCCTCGACTCCACGGCATAGTTTTCTGGCCTCTTGCCATTATCTTGTCAAGACCGACGGGTTCCATACGAAAGAGGGGACATCAGAGTAGCGTTACAAAGAATCATGTTGAATCCAAAGCAAGATACCCCCCTCGACTCCGTAGCATAGTTTTCTGGCCTCTTGCCATTATCTTGTCAATACCGACGGGTTCCAAAATGCAAGTATACCAGGCGTCTTCTATAGCTCTCATGACTGTCAAGTTTAACATGGTATGACGAGGGAATCTCCTGGAGCTCAATCTGGATGACAGCAGGTGAGTCCTTTCCAGTCAAAAATGCCACCACATTGGCATCGATGTTAAAGGGAGACGTCAAGACCTAGCCAAAGAGCAGCTCCAACACGGATTGTATTCCCGCCAAGCAGAGCCATGGAAGGCATTGAGCCAGGACTCTGAATTCTCAGCAGACGCTGTATTCAGACATGTGTGACGAAGCGTATCTGCTGACCTTCCAAGTTAATCTAGCTTTTTTAAACAAAGGATTTCATCCCAGTTCTTTTGAGAGATAAAGTTCTTCGGAACACCAAAACCGTTTGCAGTCCACTGCTGGACAACCGCTTCAAATAGAGGCCAGACTCAATCCGTGGCAGGAACATAAAATTGAGTTGGCCAAGACATGGTAGCTTGCGAAAGACGACAGGTAGCATGGAATGGCCAAATTGGCAGGAGACCTCAGACCTATTCACCCAACTCTTATCTGTAGCTTTCCTTGGTAACTGACCTTCAGTCGTCTGTTTGATAAGATCCTCCTGAGATTTAAGAGAATCAGACTCATGGAAACAAGTGGAAGAAGATAAAATTAATCACAAAATTCATTAAAAATTAAAAAATAGTCATAAATTAGCATATATATTTGAAAATTAATTTGAATAAGGTCAACGATTAAAATAAATGAAATTATTAAAAATTTAAAAAATGAAAAAAATTAACCTCGATTTACTACAAGCTGAAATTAAATTATTAACCCCAGTTTCGCTAACATATAAGAAACTGGCGACCTGATGTTCATTTATTATCTACATAAAAATTTAATTGAATAAATATTATAAAAATTATTTTTATAATATTAAAATTATAATATTTTTTTTATTGGCGAACAAAACTAAATGATTCGATATAACATCACAATTATGTTAGTAAGTGCTCATTTACCTGAATGACGGAAGAGGAGAAGGAACTAAGGAAATCGATAATGATATATAGGTTTGGGGGCTTTACAGGTGCTGGTGATGATCAATCTCGGGAATTGTTAGAGAGATCAAATTGGAATCATGAAGTACCATTTTATTTCAAAAACCTAGAAAGCCCTCTCTGAATTTATAAAGGGAAGAGAATCAACCGATGACTTATTTCGTTATTCTAGCCTTCTCCACGAGGAAGGCGTTCATAACAACAGCCCAGTTTCTCCTTCCAGTTTGTCTGAAGCGTTAAAAAATAGGACACGTTAACCTTTAAATTTGTTATTAATTATATGAATTCATTTGTGTACACGTGTCTCTTATGTAATGTTATATAATTAGCCGCGTGGCGCCATGTGGTGCTTCGTGGCTTTCCCTTCTCACTGAGAAATGCTTGATTTGGATGGGACCTGCACCGAAACCTTTTCCCAGTCGAGATTTACTGGTTCCACGTTGAAAGCTGGAAAGACTGCTCGGACTTTCAAGAATTTCAAGATAAAAAATGCGACAGTCTCGCCACCAGATTCCATGTACAACCCGTTGTCGTAGAGAAGAGCGGAGTCTTTGGGTACAAGACGGTCTTTTTTCTAAGATCGCTTGGGTCAATGATATCGAAAGTGACTAATGAGTAGGGCAACTTTTGCCATAAAATGCCATTTTCATTACCAACTCGAGAGACAAAGGTCATTTTTATTAATGAGAAGGGGTCGCCCATCCATCATTGTCGGGAGCGCAATAGACACACTGTATGCCGCGGAAAAAACAATGAAAGTATTACTATCAGCAGTTTTAAAGTATAGCTCAGTTTAATAAGTTCCGGACCAAAATATAAGAGGTTCCGTGTTAGAATCTCGCTGCTGTCTATTCAATTGAAGGTTCCACGCATCTACGATGCTTCTGGGTTGACGAGTGGCGCCGTTTGAAGGTTCCGTCATCATTGATTCATCACTGAGAAGCAGGATTTTAAATATCAAAGAAACCCAATATTATATATTTAGTCAATCCACACAATAAAAAGAGTAAGTTTTTCACAAGACCAATAGACTACGTCATCATGAATTAGAACGAAATAAGCAGGCTACCACCACGTCTTTTTGATTAGTCAGTCCCCAGTAATAAGATAATAGAGTCAATTATGAGCTTTAAGTCTTGAAACATGTCAAGCATACGTTTATTAGATAAGCACGTAGATCGAGGACCCTACTATTGATCCCGTTTTCTTTTTTTCTTTGGTATGATGGTATTTTCAAAGAAGCTGAGGAAAAAATGGAATACGTCCCCAGTGAGTTGTCTCTAGGTGGTGATGAGAGAATGGTCCTTTTTCTAAGTACATTGGAGCCCTTCTGACGATACCATAACTTAGAGCCGGTGAACCATATTATTAATGAACTTTCGCTATGTCACGGTCATAGCAAAGCACGTATAAAAAGAGAAACTAACAGCAGCTTTTCCTCCTCCAGTTACTCTAGTCGCACATAATCCACTTGGTACATGCAGGCAGTATTGCAGATGAATAAATCATTCGCTTGGCAGAATTTAGCAAGTATGGTTCATTGTATGTTGTTTCTCACTTACCTTCCTTCCTATGAAGGTTTTCTCCACGCAATCCGAGTGCGACTTTGGCATTAAGAACTATTAAAATAAATACTAAGGAATGTATCCGATCTCGACTTTATATTTTTTTAGTTTTTATCTTCCAAATTTTTTCTAGTCATCTAACATTGAACGTAAGGACATTAATGCTAGTTGCAGCTAGTTTCTTGGGTTTTACAGACATTTTTATTAGCCACGTCACTAGCTCAACCAAAAAATAAACTACCACCTAAAAATTAAAATTTTGTAACAACATCGTCAGAAAATATATTTGATTCATTTTAATAAAACCACAGAAATCAATAAAAAATGATTTGATTTAAATCCGTAAAAATAAAACAGGGTTATTCTAGAATTATTAATAATTTAGTAAAAATTACTATTCTAAATGTTTCAGTAATTTTTAAAAAATTAAAATATGACTATTTTCAGTTATTGGCTGAGGTGGTGACGTTCCTCAATTAGATGTATTTGTAAAACACACCAATGAGAAATCGTACTTATCAAAAAACAAGACCTATACACAATTTGTAAATCGAAGCACATATATAAAATTATTACTAAGACCCGATGGGGATTATTTGGGCACATATTATGGATGAATCATGCCATCCCTGCTTACGATGTTATGCAATCATATTTCTGCTCGGCTGGCTTTAGAGGGAAACCACGAACAATGAACATCGATCTAAAACATGTTAAAATAGCATTAGAAGACGCAAATGATCTAGACAGCTCGAGAGCATGGAGAAGTCTAACAGAGCGAATCATCTGGGGGTTGCACAAGCGACGGCAGGGTATAACTGTTTTATTGGGAATGTTAATTGCTTAGAAAGATGAGATGGTCACGTACCTTGATTTCACAGAATGTCTAATAGCTTCATGACTGATAAATAGCATTGTCTTCCTCCTCATCAGAATAGATAAAGAAACGGAGCCAGAGGACATCGAAATCCCAATATGTTGAATCAAGGAAGTGCTGGAAACATCGAATATTTGGATTCAAATTCCTTTGATGCTTAATTAAAGTATCTTAGAGAATCATCTGTCAAAAGCAGCACGTGTACAGTCAAGCGAGCAATTTAAAAATTTAATTACTAGTCGAATGCTAAAGAAGCAAGTTAATTCCAAATTACATCGGAGAATTTCACCAAACACATCAGCGAATGTTATCACGGAAAACTATACTTCTCGGACGTCCATGTACAATGCTTCCTGAAATTCTTAATGCCGATCTTAGCCTTGTAAATAAAGCACTACTGGACACAAAGATATTTGAACTGTTTGGCGTCGAATAAAAAAAGTTGTTATGACGTCTCCAGTGGGAGATACCTTTCAGTTGGGAGATACCTTTCATAATCTTGATCCCAATGTTCTGGAAAAGCCATTATGTGACAAGCAATGCTTATTTTAGATTATTTATATTCAACTTTCACGCCTCACTATTTCTCATGAGGAGCAGTCTCACTATACAGGTGCTTGCATAAATTCTTAAAGCGGTTCCCTATTTTTACAAACAGACGTACCTACGGTGTCCTTGGCTTGCCCGTTTCTGGAGCTTTACCAGCCCAAACGGATCACTGGAAGAGTTTCTAAACGACGATTTTGTTAGAATTGGATTTTCATTACTCCTTAGACTTAATTAAACCATATTCTGTCGATGCGGTGATCAGATCGATAGTTTTGGTCAACGTCCACTCGCTTGTAAAGAGTGCTGGAAGGTCTCTAAGATACTAAGCCCTAACGAAGTCGCCAAAGGGGCTATAGATGCTGCCGGATATCCGTCTTTGCTCGAACTTGTCGGTTTGTGTAGGAAGATGTCTATCTTTCAGTTTGAATCTGGAAAGCTTCTGGTCAGAGACATTACCTGCACGGATACCTTCCCCGCAAACCACATTCACCAAAGCGCACTTGGGTAACTGAGAAGCCAAAATGTTGCGAAAAAAAAGTATTCTAGCATGCTAAGTGACTGATGTTCGCTCCTATTGCTTATTTTAACATAAACAATCAATGATAGGAGCGGGAATAATAGTTAATATGCTAATATGTCTTCGTTCTTACATCTAATTCTCAAGGTCTCAGAGACCTCAGTCTACATCTTGAAGTCTTTGGCGATCGTTGAAGAACTTATTTTCAACACCAAAAATAATCCCAGTACTTCGTGACAGCTTTGTGTCTTGAGAATCCAAAAGTTCGATTTCTATTCCACCACCGAATGTCTCACGAACGTCAAATTAGATGACCGAGGGGAGACAAAACAAATTCCATTCGCTTAGGCAGCAATGTATGAGATTAATTTACAAACCTTAAAAAATAGTAGAAATTCCATCAAACACTAAATCGAAACCGACACAAAAGCATCCATCATGGTATTTTTCACCGAAAGATGTAGCGTCGGAAATTTCTCGATTAAAGAACACACATTCCTGAATGTTAAACGGGATCTCAGCAATCCTGTTGAAAAATTGGTCACTGTGGCTGATTCTTCACTAACGAGCATTTTCAATTCAATCTTCGCTATATGAAAACAATCTATTATTCATCCAATCCTGAAGCCTGGGAAACCAAAGGAAGACCCCTGCTCCTAGAGACCGATGTCGCTTTTGTGTGTGCAGACAAGAATCCCAGAAAGATTGGTTATGACACTCATCCGCCCTTCCCTCCCAGACGCATGGCTTGAAAGAGTGAGCGTCGACTGTCTTTGACACCTAAATACATTAAAGGAATTCATAACAGATTACCTAAACAAAAGACGATTGTCTGCTCGGTTGACATATTTTACTCTGTTCCGAGGAAGATCACCACAAACAAAATTAATTCAAATTTGAAGTTATGGGGAATTTCTTGAGTACGTCACGGTAATCAAAGTTTTTCAACCTGACTATTATTACCAAATGGGATTCCTCAGAGTTCCCCATTATCTCCCGTCATATACAATCTTATTACGAATGACCTAACAATTCCACAAGATGACGACAAATTACGGTCTTACGCGGATGATAAAGTTGTTGCATCAAGGAATGTGAGTATTATTGACGCTAAGATTACAGGAGAGCCTGAATACTCTAAGTTTGTAGCTTTATGGAAAAAAATAGAAAGCGAGTCCTTAAAAGTCTGTTTTACCCTTTTCACGTCAAACAGAAGACCGAATATAAATCTTTCATATTGGAAATACGAATAGTGTTTGTCTTTCTAATGCATTCTTAAAGCATTTTTTTAACGAAAGCTCCCGTTTTTCAATCTCAAGTGCAGGGAGTCCACCATAAAAATGTTAAAATGCAGACTAAGGGCGAGTTTTAGAGAAAGTCCTTTATTTCAAAACAATCTTTTGAGAGATATAAAGTACATTCTTCAAGAGCGATTTTCTCCGTATAAGGATGTTTGAGAAAGAATTTCAGTGTCCTTCCTGAGATATATTTGATTCTGTTAGCAAATTTTAGAAAATTATGTCCACGATGTCGACATCCTGTGTCTAGTTTAAAAGGTAGAGGTAATTAGTATTTCTTGTTGCGTGAACAATCACCACCAGGTTTTAACACGATGACGTTTGATCCATCACAGCCACACCATGCCTGCGCATCAGACATTGGTTTGCAATATTTGAGTTCTTGAGTCACTTTTTATGGAGGTCTGCTAAATTTAGAACCAGATCCACCAATTCCGTTAAATTTGAATGTCTCTGTAATTCAATATGAGACTCCGACAATGTAGGTAAGTTCTTTGAATGACTGATGAATCAGGCCAGGTATTGGTGACCAATCTCGTCTTTTTTACACTCGACTGTGGGTGGTCTCTCAGCAGTATTGTCCGAATTTACTAGTCGTTAGGACTGCGATCTGTGCAGGTAGTGTAGAGACGACCTCAATAACGCGTTATTACGTTCAAGATTTTCCTGTGCGATAGAGGGGAGCTAAGTAGATGGCATCCTCAGCAATGATAATAATTTTCAGGGGGAGAAAAGCAGATATCGTCGGTAGCGCTTAAGAAGAGTCTTCTTTATGATCTCGCATTTGCAAGGATTTGACTCCAGTCAATGTCCAGAAAGAGTTAACCGGACCTCTGTCGTCACAGTTTTCTATTTTCGTCCAATGGTAGGTACTTATTATCTTATCCCGAAAATAGGACCACTAAGAAAAAAAGAGTTAAACCATCTAATTAAGTGATCCCGGTAGACCTCAACAGGATCTAGAGTTTTTTTCTGTGCTTTTCCATATAACCACAGCTTTTCTGAATCCACGACGTTCCTATTTAATGAGAATTTGGGGAGGCGTGGGTTTTTTTCTCAATTTACGTGTACCACCGTGCGAAACATTACTTTTCAAAAATTCTTGAGCAAGATTTTCCATTTCATTTTTAAAATATGTCGTGTATATACAAATTAAAAAGTTTTGGTTGGGATCCTTGAGACACCCGATTTGAGTGAAAGCGTGTCCTTGATTTGAGAGGAAGTGCATAGATGTTAACAAGAGACAATTTTCCTTAAGGAAGTTATAGTCCAATAAACTTTTTATTGTTGATTAAAATTTTGTCATTTTCCTAATACATCACGATTGTCACAGGTGAATTTATCATTTCCAATGAATTTACTTGTAGATAATTATCTTCAGGCTTTTCCTGATTAATGTGAGAAGAATTCCTCCACCATATTATGTTAAACCAATGAAAAAGGGGCGTCATTAGCTGATAGGTGGATTGTGTGACTTAACATGTGTGGAAGTAGATAAGTCCGTATGAACCCGCATCCGTTTAGTTCTCTGTATTTCGACGTGAACTTTACCCTCTTGACAAAGCGGCCGTTTTTATTAACAACATTATCCTGGAATCTATGACTTTCTAAAAAAGAAAGCCAGTTATACCAATGGACACGGAATTATGGCTCTAGTCAAATAAAGAAATCGTCTCAAAATTGGGGAAGACTTTCTTTCGATGCAAGGCTTCATCTAAAATCTTATAGCAATGAAATAAAAGCGAGTGAATTTCAAAATACAGACAACAAAATTAAAGCAAATTCTTCTCCAATGAAAGTGCTAATGCAATAATTATAAATTCTAAATTTGATTAATTTTTTAATTTTTTTATTCAAATAAAATAAATTTTAACTATAAGTTATCGTCTCAAATATGTTTCTACTCCTAGATAGCTGACTCATTGAGCGTATTTCTTAGCAAATAGTAAGCGGGAATGTGCTCTCATTCATGAGTGCAGCCACTTAGATCATTTTAATTAGTTTTTTTAATTAACGTTTATTTAAAAGTAGCAATTAATAATTTATTAACACAGCCATCCACCAAAGTGGTCCCCGCCGAGATATTCGACGTGGCGTTGCCTCTCACGATTGTAACAGAGATCATCTGGAAAAGCCATTAGCTGTTTTGTTTTTTGATGCCGAGGGTGGACGGCAAAAATCAGGTTGGGGTAGGACTAACTAACTACACTAGTTCTTCTGGAGGTGCCGAAGGTGGGAGTTTTCAAACTCTTATGCGGCATAGGACTTCGGAGATGCTATGCCAAAGGAAGGATCGTCAAACGAGGAGAATCCCACTTGTTGGTGGGATTCAGGAACGAGGTGGACACCTCAGCTTTTGAACCTGAGGTTAATGATAAGGTACCTTTTTGGCCCGGGGCAGATAACATGTTTCGGGTCATCCTCAAGGAAACTGACTCAGTAGTGCTAGTCTTCGGGATCCCCCTGGACTTCGGAGATGATGATGTACTAGATCACATCAAGAAAGACTACCCCACGGCACACAAGATCGAGCGCTTCAAGAGTGGGAGCAGGAGGCTTTAGACTTTGAAGGTTTGGCTTCGATCAGGAGCAGAGGCAGAGAGGATCTGCCTAGAGAAGGTACGAATTGGTTACTTTAGGTTCGGTGTGGCCCGAGAGCGACCGGTAGCAATCTAATGCTACAGATGCCAGGGATTCGGCCACACCAGCCCTCGGCACTATAAAGAGAAGTGACTAAATTGCTGGGTCACACGTTTACAGAAGGCCTGTCAATCCAAAATCAGGTCTCTCAAGTGCGTGAACTGTGGAGAGGAAGGACACAGAACGAGTCACTCGAAATGCTCCCTGATTCATAAGGCTACAGAGAAGGTACTACAGGGGAGAAGGCAGACGCCCTTCTCTGAAGTGGCCAGCGATGTAAGCGCTGTCCACCGTGTGGTAAGTCTAGCAGCAGTCGTCCAAGGTATATCCCAGTGCCCTCATTGCGAGCTTATATTATTACGCGTTAGGCTTCTTAGTTTTACTATTGTTATTGGGGCAATGTATGCCAAGCAGTTGTGGTTGTGTAAGAATCACATTAAAACTGCCTTCGACATATATCCCAATTGAGTTATTTTTGGCGATCTAAATGCTAAGCATTTGGATTTTGCCTGCTTTACTAATAACAGAGGGGGATCGGCACTGCGGAACCTAGCGGAGGATCTTGGGTTCTCCGTTACTACATCAACGGATCCTAACCACAAGTATTCAAGAGGAGGAGAGGATTACCTGGGAATGGCAGTAGCCTCTCCATCGTTAATTGGTATGCTTTCTGTACCTCGTGTTCTTAGGGACATCGGAATCGATTACCGTACCCTACTCACCGAGCTTCACGAACCTGTTCGATCTCAGGCCCCAATTGGCTACGACTTGGGCTCTGGCACTTGGGATAACCTGGAGACGTTCATGGATAGAAAACTCCCTTCTCTCAAAGGGCAAGTTTGCAATGAAGAAGACGTGGAGGAAATGGATGCCACCCTGCGTGATATCCTTGAGGAATACATGCGGACTAACTTCCGGTTAACTCCGCATGATGAAAGCTTCTCGCGGATTACAGGCCTGATTTTAAGTAAAATAATACTTAGAAAGAGGTACTTGAGATTCCGCTCGAAGTGCGTGTTCGAAGAAGATAGGACCTACTACAAGAATAGAGCGAACATTCTGAAGAGGGAAATCAAGAAGGGTCTTTTGACTTCCAGAGTAATAAATGGAGGATGGCATGCGAGAGGGTGAACCCCGCATGGCCGGACTTCTGGAGTCAACTCAAGCGACTATCGGGCAGAGGGTAAGCGTCGTCTGCATGTACCTTGAGTCGTGCGGATAAATCTAAAACCTCGGACCCGACCGAAATTGCATAATGAGAGACACCCTCTCGGACCTTCAGATGGGATTCCGTAAGGGGTGTTCCTTTGGGGACTGCCTCTGGAGGTTGAGCTCTCATCCGCAACCACTGGAATCTGAGGCAGTGCACAGCCGCTGATCCTGGATGTGGAGAGGGCGTTCGACTCGGTCTGGCATGACGGCTTTGTTGAAGGAGGAATTCCCCTGGAACTAAGGAGTTGGTTATCAAGCTTCTTAGAGGATCAAACAAACTACGTGAGACATAAAGGTTGCCGATCCAGTTTGTTTAGATCTAACCGGGAAGTTCCACAAGGGTCGGTTTTGACCTCAACCTTTTTTAACAGATACTTGTCGACATTCTTTCACCCAGCCAATGTTAGGATGGAGATGGATGTCCATGCTGATGACATAGTACTCTGAGATCACTCGTGGAGACCAGATGTGGCGTGTGGGAGGATGTAAGTCTCCGTTGATGAAATCATAGGCTGGTGTTAAACAATTGTAATCAAGTTGCTATTCAAAACTATAAGTGGAGAAAAGAATTCGTCTGACTTTTCTTCTGTATCCAATTTTTTCTCTGATTATGATAACTGTTTGGAAACTGTAGGAAGTGAAAATATTTTCAACTGTGATGAAACAGTTTTATACATAAAGCGAACGCCGTCGAAATCTTTTGTTCAATTTAATGACAAATGTAATGGAATTAAAAAGAGTAAAGAGAAGGTTTCTCTTCTCCTTTGTTGTAATGCACTTGGTGAAAAGTTAAAACCTCTATTAATTGGAAAATTCAAATCTCCTCGGTGTTTAAAAAATTTTAACACCTAGGATCACGGAGTATTATATGCTGCCTCAAAAAATTCGTGGATGACTAGTGAGAAAATGATGCTAGGGACAACAATAATTAATTGCTGGAAACTGTCTTGCGATCGAAGAGTTTGGAAGAAGTTAGTTAGGAAGATTGTTTCTAGTGCTGCACGAGTGAAATTATTACTATTATGATTTTACGCATGTTGCTAATAATAATAATCGCACCGGCAATGGAATATGTCTCTGTTGCATGGAAATAGCGATATCAGGGCCACTATTCAATAACTAACTTACAGCAGATAAAAACTATACGTATGCTGGGACCAAAATGTTGAACAAAAATACCTCCAATGCTGACGCAATCTACAACTCATCCATGTGGATCCGGATTATTCTGCATTTGCGAGGAAGATGAACACCTACTCGGTTTCTCACTGTTTCACTCAAAAAAAAATCGGTTGGAAAAAAATTTCCGTCGCCAA
Organism: Dicyema japonicum; assembly: GCA_011109175.1. Taxonomy (NCBI): domain Eukaryota; kingdom Metazoa; phylum Dicyemida; class Rhombozoa; family Dicyemidae; genus Dicyema; species Dicyema japonicum. Next base: position 119,158 of record RDEW01000080.1, read on the forward strand.
TCGCTTCTTCTGCAATAATCAATGAAGACTCTTCTGTTTGCAGTGGGAACAATGGAGACGCACACGCTTTGGATTGCACGTTTGCATCCGGGAACTAGGATCACCTAAATAGTTGACAATTCTTTTGTCTTTCTTTCTCTGTGGTCCCGGGGTTAATGAATAATAATAATCAGCTGATTAATTAAAAAGACTGTGACATAAAATATATATAGAAGCTTATGATAACCGAAATTGCTATACGCTCTGCGTAGATTCACCGTGCATTGGAAATCGAGAATTTCTACTATGCTTGGATCAGACGCTAAGGCAAAGAGTCGAGTCACTATAGAATTTACGTTTTGACGATCTGAGTTGGTTACATATACTAGATTCAAAAAAATTATTATTTCTGGACAAATTAAAGGCATTGTGTAAATCAAAAAAGTAGAGTCCGTCTTCATTTTCGAAAAAGATGCAGCTTGAAAATTATCTTTAACATGTTTCCCTGCAACAGTCGCAATTGACCGAAACTCTCAACTGTGAAGGATACAAATTGGTTCAATGTTTTCGATCACAAGTTGACAGCAATCTTCAATGAAATTCAACCAAAAAAGCTGTCCATAGAATAGGTCACATTCCACAGTTTCTTCCCAGTACGTATAGATTAACTGAAAGCATCAAGCTTACGAGATGAAAGATTGAGCGACTTTAATGGCCAGGTATTTTACCTTACAAGATAATCAGTCCCGCTAGATCCTAGGCTATATTAATGATCCTCATCGTCATAAACTAAATATCAGCCAAAATTGTTGGAGAATATTTTTTAACACGTGTTCGCCCCAAGTCATGGTTCGACCATTGGCGAATGGGATTATTGTTTCCGCTTCTGGGCGTTGCCATCGCAAAAAACTAGTGACCAGCAGAGAAAGTGCATTTTTTAATGTCAAGTAGTGACCTCATGTCGGGGATCTGCAATAAATCAGCTTAAAGGATGATAACCATCGATCCAGCATCCACAAATCCATTTTTATTTAACACAAAATTAAGTTCAAGAAGGAGCGAGACAACTATTCTCACTGCCTCGTCGTCAGAAAATTGCCAATTTTACCACATGGATAAACATTCAAATAACATTTGTTGAATAATTTCTAGTCGTCTTGAAGCTGATTTTCTAGCATCATATTGCGTTAGAGGAACTCTTTCTTATTCAAATTTTCAAAAACATATCTTAATGTGATTTCAAATTAATTTGGTCATTTAGATGATTAAGAGAATGCCCTCCTATACGTCCACGAATCAAGAAATAAGAAAAGGGTGCAAGGTCAGAATAAACAATTGCATCCACATTTGGTTGCGAATAATAGTAAGAGTACTAATATCATCTATTGTCATCAAATGTATATTTAAAATTACTTTAACGGTTGACCTAATTTTACTGTCAATGAGAAATATGACCTATTTTTTACTATCAAGTAGAAAAGAACATCGGAGGTTGAAAAGCTTTTAGTCCTGATCGCACAAATTCGCCAAAATCGCACAAAAAAGTTATTTTGTCATCAAACGATTACCTGATTCGATTTTTTAATATTTCACATAAAATCAAATCGAAAGAACGAATGTTGGTCATTCGTTACTTGGAACAATATCATCTATTTGATTCTAAAGAAGGCAAAAGATTCTCTTATCATTCTCAGGCTAACTACTTCATACTGCTTTGTGTTGACTTCACGTCTAATTCTCCAAAATTAGACTAATTTAATTAACTTGCAGTACTCTTGTCTGAAAAAAATAATTTCATATACCTTGCAGTACTCTTGTTAGAAAAAGAAATAGATATAATCATACTTAAAAACCAAAATCCAGGTCATCCGCATATCTTAATTCCTAGATAGAAGTAGGACAATCTTTAGCTCTCAAATTACGAAGAGCAGCTTCCAGATAGACAACAAACGGATTGGTTATTGTGAGTCAACTTCTGAAGTGTCAATTGTGTGTAGCCTCTCTTCAGATTCACTTAAAATTTTATTTTCGCGCAAATTGACCTGTAATTAAACATTATTCAAAAGGTATTAAACTTTTTGACACAATTTTTAAACATTTTGATAAAGTTACTAAACATTAAGGCAAAGTTATTAGACATTTTTGACAAATTTATTAAATTTTATGGTAAAATTATTAAACAAATCGGAAAACCATGTAAATTGTGTGAATTTAATTAAATTATTTTTTAATTTTATTTTTTTAATCCAACACTTTATTTAATAAAATTATAATTAATTATGACGACTGTATTTCATGTAGTAATTTTTATTTCTTGTGGTTATCGTATATTCATTATTTTGGTATTTAATCTCATAGATGTTCACTTTTCTTGTGTTAAACTTGTCATTCGATATATTGACATCACAGAATATTTGCAAAGACGAATTAATAATGAATAGAACTCTGTATTAAATATAATTTATTAAGATATTGGATTAATTGTACATATTCGATAACTGGCCTACCTGATTTTAAAGTAGTTGCATTGTAGGTTAAAAATATTAAAATTGAACCTGATGTCAACTTTTCATTATTGGGAATGAAGTTAGATGCTTTGTAATTATTATTAAATATTCATAGTCGATGTGGTAATCATGATGAAAGTTTAAAATCTGTAGAAAACCAAACATTCCCACCCACCATTAAGGAATTGTTATATATATTTTTTAAATTTATAGATATTTTACTGAATGTAATTCCCTCAGATTTATATCGATCGAATTTGCGGAAAATTTATCAATGCTTTTCGAAATGTAGTTTTTTTGTAATTAATCTAGATGGTTTCCTAGAGGAATATATGTTATTCAAGTTTTTAGAGTTATTTCCAACTTTGTTTATTTATATAAGTTTTTTTAATGATAATAATATAGAGTTATCGTGTGCATTAATCCATTCGATAATCTAGAGGCGTATGATATTATATTTAGTATAGATATGAAGGAATAACTAATATACAATTAGCAATCATAGATAATAAATTGTATATGTTAGAAAATAATATATTTAGAGGAAACAGCAGGCCGACAAGTGAATATTTCAGTCTAATAATCTGCAGTGCCATTAAAAACAAGTATAATGTACTTGGAAATTGAGGAGTTCAATTAAACATTTAACTAACTTAATCGTTCATTTTTCTGGAATATAAAATTGGTGTTAATTAATTCAAATTTATTATGATTTAATTATTATCCTGGTTGGATAACAGAATCACACAGCTATACTTTTGTCTCTAAAAGAATAATTTCACTTAAAAAGACGATTACAGAAGGAATCGACTCTGATAGGTGTTAAAGAACTACGGTTTTCTTCTGATTTATGCAGAACAGCGTATGCATTATCTTAATTAATCATATAAGGACTTAAACTATTAGTTTTACTCACACACAATTATTCTCAATGAAGAGGAATATGTTCAAACAGTTGTGAACGATGATGGGAGTATTGACTATATAAGGAGCATCGTCATTTTACTTCGAATACTGCAATGTAAACCAAAATGGTGACATATAATGAAATATTTAGACCAGGTGAGTTAATACAACTCCCTTTGAAAGATTCCGAAACTGATCAAAACACTCCATGAAGACGAGGACGTTTATCTTCCCTACCCATAAAGAACACAGTAAAACGAAGCACAAAATTAATAAAAACGAACCATACCCCCTTTCTAGAACACCAATTGGGGTGACCTTTATCAAATAATACATAACAACACCAAACAGAACTGGATCCTTCTCCACAAGCTTTAAGGTACAGAGACAGCTTGAATCACACCAAGTTCAACTTGAGAATGAAATGCGCACAACATCTACGCTACGAGTTTGAGCACCCCATTGAAGGTCCGTCTTACACGAACCTGGATCTGCCAAATCGTAACTAAAGCGGAGTTCAGCATGCATTTCAGCTGGGAGGTTCTCAGAGAGATAATCTTTGAGAAATTATTTTGAATAATTAACTCCAAGTTGTTCCGTTCACTCAAATCCTTGAAATCCAGTATAAAAAAGACACTCCTTGCGGCTAGGCTTGACATGTGACGCCGTCATCAGTGGAGTGAGAAATTATTTTGAATAATTAACTCCAGGTTGTTCCGTTCACTCAAATCTTTGAAATCCAGTATAAAAAAGACACTCCTTGCGGCTAGGCTTGACAAGTGACGCCGTCATCAGTGGAGATTCACTGCGGAACTGATAGTCAAAAGGACATACACACAAGAAAAAGAAAAAGCAAAGAAGTAAGAGCATTCCTTAGTTCTTCCTTTACGAATAGTTATAATAACTGTTCTTTTCTTAAATAAAGTGTGTGTTCTGCAAGAGCGAAACCCTAAGCATCTTACGTGCTTATGGCAACGCGGTAGTGTTAATTATTATTGCTGCTAGTCACGAAGGAAGCTTTATTTCTACATTCTACCTAACATAGTTTCACTAGTGATCGTGCTATTTTTTTCAAGTGTTGTTAAAACAAAAGTGGACATTTTTTATTTGGATTTTATTTGAGGTTACCAATTTTTCTAAACTTTTCTATATAAAATAGCAAAAACCATGTTCATGTCTCAAAATAATGCAAGTTTCCAAATAAAAAAGGGACAAACCTTAGGTTTAGAAAAGAATTGGGTTGTGAAAAAATAACCCAAGGGATGACTTTATTGTACCATAATGAACCCACTAGTAGGAACATTATATTTGAAGGGGAGACCATGATGCGTACCACATGGAAAAAATGCAAATCATTTTAAAATACCGTTATGACGCATGCCACTAGGAGAAACATGCAAATCTTCGTTCCCATAGATTGTCAATCCCGACATTGTAGACGAACGTTGTGCTAATTCATGACATTCAAGTAGGTGATTCGTTATCAACACGTAGAGGTACTTTGCAGTCGCTTATGAGTTGAATGCGTTCTGGGCCTGTTGGAACTGATTTTGGCTGACGATTGCTTAGAATTCCTACTAACAAAGCGAATTTGGGTTGATTGATGGGAAACATATGTTATTCGATTTCCTATGAAGTCTGTTTCATGTTGCTTCCTCGCTGTTATGATTTTTGTCAAGTCTTCCTATAATGTCAAAAAGATGTAAAAGGGCAGTCAAGAGACCACGTAAGTGGGTTCTTGGTTTTGACATTTTATATTATTGCTAAAATTTGATTTGGAGATTAATTCGACGATATGAGTCTCTAAAGGCAATACTTCTAATACCCAATGAAAATGAATATTGTCTACGGTCGGTTAAAAGCGAAACGCTTTATGATTTCTACCAAAAAGTCGATATGTACTTTATTCACCTCAGACCGGTAACAAGGCCTCTCTCACTTCTTGGATTAATGTACTACAGACTGCTGAATTTCAACTCCCATGCGAAACAAATCTTCACCAAAAGCAACCAGAAGAATAATTTTGTACGTACACTTGTTCAGAGGACCGTTTTAAATTTGCGCTGCCTGTAGAGTATACATATGTTTTGAGAAGATATACGCTATTGGAAACTTTGGTCGACAGACCAAACTCAATTTACTAAAAAACCTTTCTTATAATCATTCACTCCCTTACTCACGATTGCTACTATTGTCGTCGTGGGTCTCGATTCCTCCGCGTCTGTAAGGAAGATAGAAACCCTGTTCGCCTACCTACATCAAAGGCAAAAAACTGATTTGTTCAAAAGTACTCTTCTCCAATCCGATTCCTCTGCATGAATGAGAAAAGGCTCTTTTATACAGTAGTAGAGACGATGGAAGACGACATGGTTAGAATCGTACAGTTGATTGCGGGAACTGTGTTCACTATCTGTTTGACATTATTATGTCTTTTTCCCGGTTATCCCGGGGTTCTAAGTAAATAAATAATTCTTATCTTAGTGACATCCTAACTTCTTTTTTTTTGAGTGCATTTTATTAATTCAATAAAAAAACGCTTCTTATCAAATAATTCAATTAAATTGATTACTTTACTAAAAATATTTTATTAATTTAAAAATGTTTAAAATATACTTTCGTGTTTTAAAACTCACACATCTGCTGGAAAATGCACCGGACAAACTGGGGGAATGGTTCCTCATCGTTAACCGGGCCAAAACGGAAATCACGGAAATCAAAAGAATGGACAACATCCTTAATGAACGTTGGCGACATGTTAATAAGCTTGGATCCCTACTGGGGGACACAGAAGACATCATCAAAAGGAAAACACTTGCAGGAGTAGCAATGCGAAAACTCAAAAAGGGATGGCTGAAAGGACTAGATGTCAATCTGCGGATACGCATGTACAATGCATTTGTGAAACCGATACTGACATACAATGCTGGTACTTGGGCCTGTACAGGTGCGGAATCAATGGCTCTCGATGGGTTCCACAGAAAACAGCTTAGAGTATTATTTGGCATGCAGTGGCCAGCCAGAATCTCGAATACCGGTATTTACAAAAAATGCAAGAGTAGGCCTCTAAGCCTGGAAATCACTGACGCCCGGTGGAGACTGTTTGGTCACGTACTACGCATGGATCTTGCTGCCCCGGCTAATGTGGCGATGGAGGACCATTTCATGTTCGAGGGCAAATGCTTCCGTGGCAGACCAAGGATGACCCTACCTATCATGTTGCACAAAGACCTCCAAAGGATGAAGAAATGCCTAAAGACGGGAGACGATCTGGACATGCTGAGATCGACTGCGTGTAACCGTGGAGGATGGAAGAGGCTAACTAATAACATTGTTTCTTGTATTGCACATGCTTTGCTATAACTATTATGGCAAGGCGATAAGTGCTGTAATAATAATAATTAAAACTATTCTATAATGGCCAGACATCTCAACGTAGATATGCTGGAAAACTAACGGGTTTATGATGCCGTGGTACGTCTTCCATTTCAAATCATCAGCAGTGCTCGCTGTGGAAGACTCGAGTAGTCTCTGAGTATATAACAATTTAAAAAAATTAGTGATCCTAATTGAGTATTAAACTGAGTTGTCTGGCTGAATTTGACAAACACAAATCATTTTATTGACAACTAAAATTTATTTTTACGTTTCTTAATTTAAAAATATTACTAATTGATTTTTTATTTTTTCAATTTAACATTTGTAAGACTATCGGTAGTGGTATTGAACTGTTGCATTTTAAAGTATCACGGTTCCCCTTACCACTTTGCCATCTTCATCCTGTGCTCATCGAGGGACCCAACCTCTTACCGAAAGTGTCTGGATTTTTGCCTATCGCAGGAAGTTGACGGGGGACTAATGTCTGAGTATAGGTCTTACATTTTCAGATTGCGCCAAGGAGAAACATAGTGGATTCCGTGTTCTTACAGAACCGGAGTAACCCGCAGCCATTCCTTCGTATTGACGGCTACGACAGTTGAGTTACAAGAGTAGAATCTGTTTGACTCATTATAAAAGCTTAGTCCTTTCTCGTATGGAGGTAATTTTGTCTAGGAACGACGGCTAAGATTACGTACTTACATAAAGCAAAGGGATCTTAGAATGTGATTTTTCACATATGTTAGCATATTGTCATGCGGTTCTCCTATTTTGGGGGCACTCGGTGCCAATGGGCATGAAGAAAAACTATTTTCTTTTCCTACTTTGTCAGATCGCTTCATGGGGTGGCTCATTTTTCTCCTAATTTTCTCGAGATAAATTATGGGTTTAATTCTCACATCGATACTCTTCGTTAATTTACTGAGAACCACTCTCCAAACACACCAGAAAGATGAATAAAAAGATTATGATAATCGTCTGCCAACGTATTTAGTGTAATTAATTGTTGAGATATTCATTGACCAAGAATATCCACGAGTTTTCTTATTTGTTCTTCGTGAAATCAGTCGAGTTGTTCAATATTTTTCTTTGATGTTCCCCAAGTACATGCGTTGAACATGATAACTGGTCGGCTTCCGTAATAAACAAAATAAAAATTTATAGATTTAAGCAAACTCCTTTATCTTTAAATAAAAGTCAGATAAGGTTATGATGATTAAACTTGGTTAAGGCCAACATCAGTAAACATATTTCGAGTTGTTTTTCGAAGTAGCCTTTTTCACAGTTCCGATTAGTTTATCAACATAAACAAGTAATTTAAATGAAAATGAAAACTCCATTATGGTATGCAGACATTGAGCACGGCATGGGAATTACTCCCAATGCTTTGGAAGAGCAATTGGGCTTTTCCGGGATCTCCCCTGAGCAGTACAGCAAGATACCGAATCAAACTGATAAAATTTACGTTCTAAGGCCAACCACGCCAAATTTCTTAAAGAAGATCGGCTGGTTTCTCAATTCTAAGGTTCATTGAATGATCGGGTAGAACCAAAATGTAAGGGGATCAATTCGTAGACCTTAAAAAAATTCCGTGTAGAACCAAAATGTAAGGGATAATTCGAAAAACTTATATCTAAAAAATAATAAACATATTGGAGAAAAAAGGAAAGCATTATTCACGTCAATGAGGCAAAGTAAATGTGGCGCGCCATCCGCGTTACAAATTCTATCGTGTTACATTTTGACCTTGAAATTTTATTTTTTTGACACGAATCAACCTTGATATTCAGATGTTGCCGTTTTTATCAAAAATGCTACTTAAAAATTTAGTACTAACTATTGAAGAGTACAAAAATATTGTTGCTTATTTGGAAAACAATAAGATTGATGGAAGTTTAACTGGAATGAAGAAGTCCCGATTTCTAAATAAGACAAAATGTTTCTTACTAGAAGACTCTAGGCTAATAACCAATGATGGAACAAAAAAAATTGTAATTGCTCAAGATGATTTGGAAACTATGAAGTCTGAATGTCTGAATTTACATTTGAAAACGCATTATGGAGTAAACAAAATGAAAGAATACTCTGACAACTATTTTTTTACTATTAAGAGATCTATCATCCGAAAAGTTTGTGCTGAATGTATGGCGTGTGCACAAAGTCAGCCGCTAAAAGCACATATTCCTTTAATAAACATTAAAGCGAAAGCTCCAAGAGAGCGTTATCAAATGGATATGGTAGATTTGAGTCGCTGGTCTGAAGAAAATCATGGTCTCAAATATATTTTTAACGTAATTGATATTTATTCAAAATTTTGCTTTGCCCGAGCTACTAATTCGAAAGAAGCATTTCTAATTGCTTCTATTTTAAAAAACATTTTTTATAATTTTGGACCTCCTCAAATATTACAATCAGACAACGGAAAAGAATTCAAAAATGAAATAGTTACTTCATTATGCCAAGAATGCAACGTTTTACAGAAGTTTAGTCGCCCAAGGCACCCTCAATCACAGGGTCAAGTTGAAAGGTGTAACCAAACGTTAACGCGTTGGTTACAAAAAAGACTATTTGTAAAAGGAAATCACGAATGGTCTACGAGCCTCGATTCAATTGTCTATAATTATAATATAAGTGTTCATTCAGCAACAAAAAAGTCACCGTTTAGCCTATTTCACCGTATTAAAAGGTATAATACATTTATGCGGAATGAAAGTGACTTTAAACTTTATAATGTTTAGATATTGATAAGGATAATGAGGAAGAAATATCATGTTTGAATAATGAGGATGACTGTGAAATAAAATCAAATGAAGGTATATAGAAAACATTTTTAATTTAGATGTATTATCAGACATAATTAGAGAATGAAAAGAAACAGTATTATCAGAGAATGAAAAGAAAACGAAATTTAAATAATGGATCAATGGAAATTGGAGATTCGGTCTTAGTACCGAAAGACTTTAGTAACGATCCAAAATATAAAAAAAATGAAATTGAATTCATTTTATGAAGGTTTTTTAAATTTGGTTACAATAGGACCCTTTACGGTTGATGAAATAATATCGGAAAACAAAGTTAGAATTAAAAATTTTGAACAAGAAAAAGAAGTGCTAAAATCCTTAATTAGAGTAATTCGTTAAACTTTTGTAATAAAATTGAATTTCTTTATGTTTATTTATATTAGTGTCTATCAAAAAAACAGCGGCCAAAAGACAGGGATATAGTATCTATTAGAAGAAGAGCAGCGGCCGAAGGCCGCATAGGGATCTAGTATCTATTGCGATTTTAAGGGTTGAATAGATTTATTTTTATTAATAATAACTTAATTATAAAATTAAATATTACATTAATAATTTTAATAAAACAACAGTTATTTAGCCTAGTGGTGATTTAATTTTTCAAGCTGTGAATTTTTTTTTTTTTTTTTAAATTCAGCAAGTATTTATTTATAACAATAAAATCGTTCTAAAGTCCAGCGGATATGATCGAGTGGCTGTTACCTCTGACTACTGCCAGGGATATCCTTTGGAAAAGCCACTCGGTTTCCCGACGCTGCCTCGAGGCTTTGGTCAATAGACACCCAAGTGCTCTAAGGAAAGAGACCGTCTTGGGGCCAAAGACTCCGCTCGTCTCGACAACCACTGGCTGTACATGGAAACGGTTTAGGAGGCTGCTGTATTTCTTTATTTTTGAGTTTTCATATAAACGGGCGACCTCTTCCGCTTTCATTGCCGACCTCAAAAGTTTCGACTGGGAAAAACTGTCAGTACAGGCAGCATCCCAAATTAAGTATTTGCCCCGATAGAAGGGGAAGACAGTAATTCCATCGGGTCGCTTCCCATCATCCCTACTCAAGCCCGTTGGCTCTAGAATGGATGGATATCCCGCCAACTCGAGGGCGCGCTTCACCACTTCATTTATAGCCTTGTGTCTAGCGAATCGACCTGCGCTTTTTCGACAAGAAAGGGAATGATGTCCATAGCAGTCGACCTTCCGTCCGCATCGGCACTCATGGGGTTGACAAACTTTCAATCCAAGTCTGATGGAAACTCCGGTGCGGACCGTTTCATCGTCTAGGTG